>JAVHNF010048754.1:0-11568 GCA_034783455.1 Micropsitta finschii
GCTCCAACCCACTCATACCACCTTCCCACAGCTTTGCCTCCAGTACATACTGCATAAGCTATATACAGGCAAAAGAAGCTGATATACCTTTTTAGGGACCTATGAACCTGAGCATGATGTAGAAGGCTATGAATAAAGTTATTTGCTGCAGTTAACAGCATTAAGAATAGATAATACAACATAATAAATACTTCAGTATACCATAATAAATAAAGGACAAATCCAAGAGAAATCCTTTGACAGACTGCATATCAACCCTGCTTGGTTCAGAGCAATGTGAGGAAGGATCATATTGTGGTCACTTCCACAGGGAAATTTCTTGCACGGCAAAATACAATGCAGTCTCTGCAATGGGAATGCCAATTCTGGGATCCTGTGGGAGCAGGAGAAGAGAAACTAGAATTTTTACCTCTGTATTAAATATTTCTTATTTTTCTTCCCCCTCCATCCTAATGTTGTTTTTATGCAGCTATTTGCATTTATTAAACTATAATTGATTTCAGATAGCTCAAAAGGAAAATAAACATCTGAATGCCTTGTACTAATGAAAGTGAAAACCAGTATGACAACAAAATTGCTACTATGATAAAAAAAAAATATATCCAACCAAGGCAAAATATCAATCCTGCTGTTTCTGGCTCACAATCAATCTTATGAATAGACAGAATGAAGTTTTTTATATATTTATACTTACAAATAATGCACTAGCACAATCCAATTAGAAGAAAAGTTTCTTTTCCCAGGAACAAGAAAATATCACCAGGGACTCACACAAGGAAGAGTCCCAGTGCTCTCAGATATTCGCTCCTTTTGGGAATAAAGTGGAAGAATCTCCCCATCGCACAAGGTCTTTTAATGACAGATAAAGCAGTAGGCATGAGCTGTGTTGGGAGAGCATTTCTGCCACTACAGGTGCTGCCCTAATCTGCTCTACAAATACCTTCCTACATGCTTCCAGTTTCCAGCCCTGATAAAAAAAGGAGGATGTCAGGGCAAAGGAGGCCAAGTAAAAACTGACTCTGACAAATCTGTAGATACAGGAAGGACGAGTAGAGTAAATGTTAACTTTTCCTCCATCTATTTTCATAAATAAAAGTATTAATGGACAAAGAAGAGTCAAGAATTAAAACTGCTTGGGCATCCATGATTCCATGATACATTTACTGCATTTGCAGCCAGCAACATTTAGGAGGTGTCTTAACTTGGTCTGATGATGACCTGCAAATGGTCACAACCAGATGACAAGAAAAGCAGAGAGAAAGCCAGGAAAAATCTCTTGCCTCCCCAGATGTAAGTGCTTCCAGAATCACTTCCATCAGTTAACATCACTGATTTTACTTGCTGATGCTCACAGCTCATCTACGAGCACAGTAGCACAGTTGCAGGCAAGAAACAAGCACTGTTCTTCATTCTCAGAGGCAGCTATGCAGTATGCATGTAAAGTATCGTTGGCATAAAGCTGTGCCAATGTGTATGCAAAATGTTGTTTCTATAAACTTTAGCATGAATAGAAGTTTGTAAGCAATTTTTCTTTTAAGGAAAAATAGAAAACAATTTGCAATTTAAAGATCTAACGTGTCAAAGCAATCAAACAGGAAAGCGTGCGGAAGTGATTTATTGAAACAAACTCCAGAAACTTTACCTTCAGTTTTCTTTTGCTCACCTGACATACAGAATCATATATTCCACAGAGAATGAGAATTCCACCTACATCTTGTAACATTTTTGTTCATCAGGTCCAGCCTCTTTATGACTCCAGTTCAACAGGGTATTCAGGGCACAATAACATTTAAGTAAACTGGTCAACTTTAAGGACGTCAGTCATGGATGTGAAAATAAAGTATGTGCCTAAGCACTGTGCTCTGGCCCGTTTTGCTAACACATACACACAGTGCTTCATTAGTATACAAAATTTCAGTTACATATAAAGTGGAGCAGCCATTGCACATGTGCATTCTGATAACAAGAGGTAAAATTGCTAAATCTCAAATGTAAAGTACATTATACAGGAAGATACCGAAATGAATATTCTATTTGTAACAAATTGCATCCCTTAGGGTGACTTGGTATTGGACCTTCGCATCTGAAAAGAAGTAAAAGTGATCACTTAGCTAAGGCTGAACCTGCTTTGTAAGAACAATGTTGATTCCACTCCCTCCTGTTCCCAAGAGTTCTGATTTCAGTCTCCAGGAATATGCCACATTTCAAATCCTATAAGATAGTTTTTTCAACATTGCATTGTTTGTATCATTATCTCATACACTGCAAAACAGATGCAGAAGTTGGGAAGGCTCACTATTTTGTTTGTGGAGAAAAGCTGTCATGACACAAAAAGTCACACAGGTTTCATTTGCATGCCAGGTGAAAGTTCTAGCATGCAGAAAATGGAATTGAAATTTTCCGTACTGCCATTACATTGCCAGGGGCACAAAGATAGCTCTGTTACACCTGTGTGTGCTGTGTTGCTTCTGGCATCTCGCTTGCTGTAGAGGCCATAAACTCCCCTTCAGTGCTGTTTTACAGAGATACACTTTAGCTTAGCTCTGGCTTTGTGTCCCACCAACTGGTTTCCTTTTCAGCATTTTCTTTGAAATTTGACCATTTATTTTTTTTGTAGGGATAACATTAAAGGCAACAAATAGCTGAACTCTGCAAAATCTTAGCCCTTATTAGCCTGTATGCATCTTATACATATTAGCCCGTATACATCTTATTAGCCCGTATACATCTTATGCATATTAGCCCGTATACATCTTATTAGCCCACATACATCTTATTATATAAATCTTAGCCCGTACACATCTCATACAATATCAGCATTTTTCTAAAGCATTTTACTTTAAAGAATGTGTACCTGTGGTGGATTTACACATTTTTTCCACTATCTCCACACTGCGGCTTCTGATCTATCACAAGCACTATGGTCCTTTGTCACAGCTTTCTTGACATGTACTGGTTTTAGATATAATCTATTTCAGCGACTTTTTTGCTGCTTTGAGGTGTGACGTGTTATACTTCCTCTCCTGAGAAAGTAATAATATCTTTTTAAAGGTGTGGGTTTGTTTAGCTGCTCTTAAAACTGCTTACTTATTGCTTGCTTTATTTCTTGTCTATTTGAGAAATCCTTTTTGCTCATCCTAGGATGGCCCTAAACATGCCTGCCGAGCTCCTGTTAAGCTGATAAAGTTTCACTATTACTCTAGCAGCAATTACTTCAATATGCTTTAAAGTACTGTATAAATTCCTCATTCTGTCTCTTGTGCTATTTTTCACTGCTTTCTGTCCTTTGTTACATATAGAGTTTTTATCTGTTCTTGTCCTTCCTGAAGGTATTTTGGAGAATGTGATTTTTATTTATTTTGTTCTCTTTCTTTCACTTCCTTCTGCTTATTCTTACTTTTCCAGATTTGTATGTGGCTTGTATTAAAGCCAGATACTATTGTGACAGGTTTTGTGGTTCTGCCACGTGAAGAGAGGTTCATGATACAGAAACAATGTCTTCTGGTAGACCTATATGTTAGCACTTAAGCACTGTTCTTGAGGCCAGTTTGAATTTGCTGCTCATATGTTTGCCTCTTAGCCTTCTACCGGCCTTCAAGGATTTTTTCTTGAGTTAGATATCTGTTATTGTCAATGTCTGCAGGTCTGAACAACGGGCAAGTGAGTGGACACACAAGCAACAATGAACTCAGAATCTTCAATAACATGTGGTGTACATGACTTAATGTCCAAATTCTGGTGGATGCTGATCATCCAGCAACGTAATCTTGGCACGTAACTGTATCATTGCCGATACAGTTTTGCATCTGAATTAAAAACTGTATTAGAAAGGTATTAAAAAGTGTATTTTAATTTTTAATACTTTCTGAGGGCTGTGATTTAAAAGTATTCCTGCTTCACTATTTAATCCTATCAGTTGTTTTCTTGGTGAATTGATAGTTTCTTGTCATGTATTTAATTGCTGGCTAATGCTTGATTTTTTTTCCAGCCACTTTATGATGTCCCCTTTCTTTTGTTAATTGCTTTGCAATGAGAAGCCTGTAGAAGAAAACGTGAAAGTCATTATGTAGTTCTTGATACAACTCGGCCTTTTTTATGACCACTAGACTATGGCCATTTACTTCAAGGATGGTGTGGACAGTGCGTTGAGGATAATGTTCCTCTCTCATCATTGCAGCATGAGTACACCTTCAAAAGAATAATATCTGTGTGTTTTCTTATTTTCTCAAATATCTGCAACTATAACCCAGGCTCTAAATGCATGCATTTCACTTCACTGCATGTTCTACAGGTTCTGGTTGTTGTGAGCTAAGAGCTAGTTTTTAGTGTTTGCCTGGCTCTAAGTAAATTCCCATTTATTTAAGCTCATGAACTGATAGTTTTGTTGGTGCTGAGCACCAAGGCCGCCCAAGGACTGCTGAGGCCTGGGAGGGAAAAACATTCTTCTAGATACCACGGGATGAGATAGATCAAGCAAAGCCTAGAAGAGGTTCACAAACACAAAAGGTTTTGAAAACCAGACATCAGTTTTCAGAAAGAGCTAGGTATATATTGCCTCGCACCACTAAACATGCCAGTATCTTAGAGGACTTTATTCCTTTAAGAGCAGAGTAAAAGTTGGCAGTTGACTGCGTACCCTGCTGATTAATTTTCTTCTCGTTTTATTCTGTAATAAATATTCTGGGGTTCATTCTCAAGTTTAAGTCTATTATATTGTGATGTAATAGAAGACACAATATTCAGAGGCTGTGAACATCCCACCGTCCCCCCAAATTCATCAGGGCCACTAGATTTTTGTGAGTATAGTCTGGAACAAACTGCGAGAAGTTTTAATTGTGCATAAAATTCTAAGTGTGTGACCACAGAACTGTCTAAAAATATTTCTCTGGGTAATTTATGATTGTCTTTTTTTAATTGGTGTAAATATAGAAGATGTTGTGTAGTTTCTACAGCCAAGGTAAACTAAGAGGGACATCACTCATTTCCTACTTAGTACACTTCATTTGCCACTTAAAACTTCAGCTTTCATTCAGAAATTTCTCTTTTCCAATTTCTCTTTTTTACGAAATTAACAGTTTGTCAGGCTTTCTGAGCTATTCTTACTAGCTTCCATAAATATTCATTTCTAATCACACAGCTTATCTTAAAAGGTGGCTCGCAGTACATCTAGCAAAGCATTATTCTTGGTTTTGGAATAATGACTGGCTTAAGAGTAATTTAGAGGACAGAAATAAAAATGGTAAATGAATATGGTTCTGCTTTTCAAAGGAGTCAAGTGTCCTGTTTATTTTCTGCTACAGGAAGTTATCATTTGTAGATATTTTAAGTTTGTTTTGAAATTAATTTTATTATCAAAAAATAAATCAGCAAATTATATTAAGAATGATTTTATGCATGTTGTAACTTAGGAAAAAATCTAGCTTATAGTACTTTGTCATGAATATTGGAACCAATCTTCTGTGCTGGTTTTGGAGCAGCTAAATCGTTTATCTGGAATTTAATGATTCAAGCAAATAAATAAGCTTTGTTTTGGGGGTGTTAGAATGTTGCTCTATGATGCACTCATAAAATGTGCTCAAACAACCACTGCAGAAAAATACAATTATGCTCAAAATCAGAGTCATTAGAGATGAATGAGCAGAGTGGACAGAATGTGTTGCTTGATAAATTTAGCTCTGCCTCTGACTGCAGCTTGTTTGTGCACTGCTTTGGTCTTCCTTGAATCTGTTTGTTACTCTGAGTTAGTCTCCAGTCATGGTGGCAGCTCTTGTGTGTTTCCATGGCCTCAGGAACTATGTCAAACCTGTTCTGCTGTAAGCAGAGCCTGCCAAACAGGACAGGCTAGAGGCAATTGGCCAGAGACATGATCTGGTCTTCAGCTTTTGGGCAAAGGCTGAACACTATTCTTGTTTTGCTATAAAGCCAAATAAATATTAGAGATAAACAAGAATACAGATAAATTACCCAGGTATGGAAAACAGACTAAGAGCTGGTAAAGTGGAACATCTGGATCTCACCAAAGGCAGAAATCCCAGCCAAATGTGGTGGAGCAATTACCTCAAAAGCATATCCTAATCTCAGCAGAATGGAAAAGAAATGGAACCTTTGAGTACAAAGATCTGCTGGTGCAGTTACTGTCTTTGAAACAAACTGCAAGCCAACTTGACATCAATGTGTATGATCTCATTGAAGAAACAGTAAATGAAGTCTGGAGAAAACTTGAGGGAACCAGCTCCCATTGTTGACATTAAAATGATCCTTACACTAAGGTATGAAGGTAGGAAAAGAAGAAGGATCTATACCTGTGACACAGCTGCTTACAGCAGGATCAGGTTAATCATCTGAGGTTCTAAGGACTGTCTCATTGTACTCACAATGGCATTTGCAAGAATACATTAATATTCAGAGATGGAGTTCTTATCTACTTGATCAACCATAAACTGACATAAGACAACAGACTAACATTCGGCCTAAGGGGAGGTACTCATGATTCAGGCCACTATTGTGAAAGAGAGAAAAACACTCCTTTAAAGAAATGAAAGAAGAGGTGAGACAAAGCAAAGGCAGAGAATCCAATGAAGAGGTGAGAATCACACAGGGATGAGCTGGCTTTAGAAAACTGTTGATTGAAGTGTACAGAGTGCATTGATACTGTGCATGATACTGTACTTGATACATTGATGCCTCTAAGGCATTCTATGATTCTATGAGGTCATATTAAGAATGGATGGACTTCTGTTTTAATGACTATCCTAGTCCTGAAGTCTATAAAGACAAAGACTCAGAGACATTTACTAAACTCGTGAAAGCATTATGATTTTAAAGAGCACAAGGAAGCACCCAGAGCATAAAGGGACAACAAAATTTCTGATGAGCTATTAAAACTTAGGAAGGTGTAAGTGAAGTCGAAGATCTACAGATGTATTTCTTATGCCATGGATGTTGAAATACAAAAGAACCAACACCAAAGTAAATGCAAAGTGGGATTGAAATCCCCAGTTTTTCAGATGGACAAAATACAAGGTTAGTGCAGGAGCTTCTCACCTCATAAGATCCCATCTAACTTTAACAGTTTTCTACATGCTTATCAGTTACGTAGAGAATTTACTAAGAAAACATGAAGGAATTACAGAAAGTTATGTCACTCATTGCTCAAACATTTTTCAGTTTGTCATCTGCTTGAGAAAAGATGGGAATATAATAAGAATATATGATTTTACAAGAAGATGTGTGATGGTATAGCTCAAGACATTACTGAGGTCACACAAAATTTTTGATTCTTAAGGAAAGTATTAAAATTAGCCTTTGCAGAATGTACTGAGAGAATGAGATTTCTGCTTAATTTGATATGAAGTGATAATACTCAGTCTCTACAACTGCCTCAAACAAGGTTGTAGTGAGGTGAGGGTTGGTCTTTTGTCCCAGGTAACAAGCAACAGAACATGAGGAAATGACCTCAAGTTTCCCCAGGGGAGGTTTAGATTGTATATTAGGAAAAAAATCTTCAGGAAAAGGGTTGTCAAGTCTTGGAATAGACTCCTCAGAGAACTGATGGAGTCACCATCCCTGGAGGTATTTAAAAGACTTGTAGATGTGGTGCTTAGAGACATGTTTTATTGGTGGGCTTGGCAGCAATGGGTGTGAGCTGCTCACTTACTGCTTCTTTTTGCTCCTGAGGAGGTGAGATATCTGCTAGACTGAGGGTCTTTGCTTCCCTCTAGTAGCTGGTCTTTACGACATGGTGACAAGTGCAGTGAAAGCAATGTGGCTACAGTGATCTTAAAGTGTTGTTCATCACCAAATTCTTAACCATCTCTGAGTCTGAATCTTGCAGCTTTGCAAAGTTCCACGTAAGTGAGTCTAGGTTGTTGCTAGCCCAGATATATCGTCAAACTCAGTAACGCTCAGTCACTTTGAAATGATATTATCAGCCTCACAAAGAGTATGGTCAGACTTCCTTTGATTTCAAACAGCTGTAAGTTTGCCACAAATATTGATGTTGATTGTTTGAAACAAATCTCATGAGCTTTCAGAGTCTGACATTTTTCTATGCTAGTAATGTAAACTAAGAGATGTCTAGTGTCGCAAAGTGGAGTTAAGTGAAACATTTTTGATTGCTTAGTACATAGAGTAAATGAAAACATTTGTGACCAAAGGTTGTTTTAACTGAAAAGTTATCAACTTAATACTTAAACTGTTGTAACAAAGTTACATTTAGTAGTGAAACTGGGAAAAAATTAAAAACAACCCCCACTCAATTTTAGCAATTTCATTTGATCTGAAATGGAACATCCTTTTCCCTTTTTATTCCACTGTAGAAAAAAATAGCCAATAGCTGATGGTCAGTCAACATTATGTCAATTGTTTGTGCCACCCTGGTTATAATTGCCTTTCAGTTCTATGACAATTCAAAACAATTTGCATGACTGATGTCCTTTTTCTCTTGTCTTGGTTGTACCTAAAAGACAAACACTGTCCATGGCTTCAGACTGTGGTGTTTACTTTTTTTTAATCATGAAAAAGATGCTGAATGACAAGAATTAAAGCTTGGAAATGTGAAGAAAAGTCGCAGTTTTACCTGTGACACAACATTGCTGGTTTTCTGTGGAAGACTATGTGCACCTATGAAAGCGATTGATCTTCAGTCCTGGCTATAAAGGAATAGCTATGTTCTTTGGCAGAAGCGACACAATTTTTATCTTACCTCACACTGTGTTGTCCTGGTTTCATGAGGGAATCTTTAAAAAAGAGAAAAGTATCTGTATCCACTTCCCCCGGTTAACGCATCCTTCCAGAGCTTCATGTGAAAAAAGGAATTTTCAATGCCACTAATTTGAAGAGTAGCTGCAGAGTGTGGTCTTACTGACATGGTTCTCAGGGCTAACTGAGCTTATTGCTGTAAAACAGCCAAAGTACTAGCAAAATTTTAAAATACCTGGAACGTACTTACAATACACTTACAGTATTTGTTTGTCTGTATTTTTGAGTCTTCAAAAGAAAAAATAAGTAGTTTGATTAATTGAAAGTTACATAAAAGAAAGTTAGAACTTTCCCTCCCGCTTTTTTAAAGAGCACTTCAGGAAATGTGTTTAGAAGGTTTTCACCCTTTTAATTGCACACTCTCCACTCCTGCAGCTTCCAGTTGAGGTCTGGCTCTTTTTCCTGCAAACACTAACCATACATAATCAGGGACATTCCTCTTTCCAAAGACCTTCAAGACTGATGAAGCAAGATAGGAAAAATAAGCACAAGTGTTCCCTCTTTTTCCAGCTGGGTACTAAGTTACTGAGTGATTAGGATACTTGCCCAGTGTCAGAAAAGTTTGTTGTACTAACAGGAACTGAACATATGTCTTCGTTTTCCCAGGCTCCTGCTTTAAATAGAGACCCTTTTTCCTTCTGAGGAACTTTTTTCTTTCTGAAATGCTGTATTCAAGATTCAGAATGGTCAAACATGAAAATTCGAACATGTATTTTTCAAATCTGTTATTCTTTGACAAAGTTAAAAAAAATTCGCCTGCTAATACTGTGTTTTTAAAGACCATTAGATAGTCTGGGCCTAAATGTTAGGGCACACTTGCAAAAACTTTTGCCAGCAAAAATATCTTTCTTACATAAACAAATCAATATTTATATGTCCTAGCTGGACATTTACATGAGCAAATATGAGTTTTGCCTGGGCAAACACTGATACATGAAGGCTCCACTGGCATGTCTCAGGGTAGAGCTCTGACTAAAGATGTTTTCTAGCAATAAGTAAACTATCCATTTTGAAAGTGTGGTCTACTATGATTTAAGAAGAATGATGTATTTCATAGTAGTAAAATCTGGAGAAATTCTAAACTAATAGAACAGAGCAGAAACATTTGATTAAACAGTTTTTTCCCCCTAACTTTTCAAATTTAATATAGCTCCTTTTGCCCTGTACCCTGCATTTTTGCCATAATTTCTATATGTGAATTCTCCTACACAAATCACTAATTTAATGTCAATTTTACTACTTGGGTTTGAATTAAATGCTTTGCTTGGAAATACACAGCCATAAGTCAATAACTTTAGAGGGGGCAGGGAAGAGAGAAAAATCCTGTGATTTTAATTTGGTGCAGAAAGACTGTTTGTATCCTTTTGCTTAGGATTTGTCTTGGGTTATTCTTTTTGGCTGTAGCTGCCTACAGCCATTAAATGGAAGATCCTGACTTGAGAACTGGAGACTGTCCAAAATGCGTGGAAGTTAAATCAATCAAAATAAATATCCTTTCACCTGCACTGTTATTCTTCTATTCAGACTGGGAGGTCTAGAAGGAGTCTGTCTCCTTGATCCCTTTTGATGTCTTGGAATCAAACCAGAAAAAGAAGTGAATGCCTAAATATAAAACTGCAATCCAAAACCCACTGTTTACTGGCTACTAACTCATAGAAGTGTCCGAACTCCACAGTATGACCTATATTTGTCTTTAAACATTCTTTAGGTATCTGAAACATGTGCCTTTCTGCTCCCTACGAACCATCTTATGAAATCTTTTTTCAGCTGCTTCCTTCAGAAGTGGGTTGTGAGAGACAGAGGGTTGATCTATGCTACTAACTAGATCATTTCTATAAAGAGTAAAAAATCTGCATCAGTTTCTTCCTTGACCTATTTCTTTCCTTTGCAAATTGAATTAAACCAAACTTGCCATTGCTCCCAGTCAGTAATGGAGGAGAAGCCTCACATTTTTTATTTGCTAATGCAGACAGAACAAGAGAACTTTTCCAACTTTTAGCCAGCTGCAGAGGTATGCCACCAAGTTCACTGAAAATGTGTTTGCACTGATGCTGCAGTCCCTGTGGTGTTGCACAGTACAATCATCCCCTTGAGATCACAGTACCACTGCTGTCACATGCAGCCTGAGCTCCAGACACTATGAATTATTTTTGTGGTAGCTGCCAAGTAGAGATTTTCAGTGTAATCCTCTATTTTCCCTATCCCATCAGAGCAAGGGCAAACCATGTAAAACAAAGCCAGATTGGCCTAATTTTGGGTATCTTCTTGAGACCAATCGTACAAGAGGTTTCTTCCCAAGAATTCTAAGTAGCATACTCTAGCCTGGCATTGAGAGTACCCTTACATGTAAGTAGTGTAGGTAGAGGTTAATATGCTACTGAAGTTACTAGGAGTAGCCGGCAAGGATTTAGCCTTTGCTGAGATAAACCATTCTCCTTTTGTTATTAGATGATTCCATCTGCTTTCTGCTTCACATCCTTTTCACCATGCACCAAAGTAATGCTAGTTGTTACCTGTCACCACAGGTGTTCTAGGCTACATACAGTGTAGATTCATTGTCCCTGCATAAAAGGGGTAATCCCTCTGTGCCTCAAAATCAAAGATGAGTAGTTAATCCCTTTTCTTCCTCCACAGTTAAAAATAAAAGATGTGTGCTGTTTAGTAAAAAGGCCGAAATTAATACATTAAAAATTAAATTACATAATTAAATTAAATTAAATACATAAAAATTAAAACCTGAAATTAATACATCAGTTACCTGTGCTCCTCGAAATATAAGGCAATAAGACATCAGGATTTCTCTTTTTA
>JAVHNF010048763.1:0-10204 GCA_034783455.1 Micropsitta finschii
TTGGTGAGCACGAGGTCAAGCCTGGCACCTCTCCTTGTTGGCTTCTCTATCACTTGCAGAAGGAAGTTGTCTTTCACACAATTGAAGAACTTCCTGGATTTCTTGTGCCGGGCCGTACCATCCCTCCAACAGATGTCAGGGTGGTTGAAGTCCCCCAGGAGAATAAGGGCCTGCAAGCATGAGCCTTTTCCTGTCTGACTGTAGAGTGCTTCATCTGCATGTTCCTCTTGATCAGGAGGTCTGTAACAGATCCCTACGGTAATGTCCTCCATAGCTGTTCTCCCTTTAACCCTTACCCACAAACTCTCTGTTGACTGCTCACCTGTCTCCAGGCAGAATTCCATACTCTCCAGCCTATCCCTAACATAAATAGCAACTCCCCCTCCCTTCCTGCCAGGCCTGTCCTTTCTAAAGAGCCTGTAACCTTCCACTTCAGTCATAGGAGCCATCCCACCATGTTTCTGTGATGCCTATTATATCATACCCTTGTAGACATGCACACATCTCTAATTCCTCTTGTTTGTTCCCCATACTATGGGCATTTGTATAGAGGCATCTGAGCAGAGCTCCAAATGAAGCTGTCTCATTGGCTGGTGTGGCTGGAATATCTCTACATTGCTCTGAGCATTTATTAGATGTGCTGGCAACTGACTGTTTGTTTTGGGATGGAACGATGCCTCCCTCCCCTAACACATCTAGTTTAAAGCAACCCTGACCAGTCTGGCATGCCTCCTACCAAAACCGCTCTTCCTCTTCTTTATCAGACCAGCTCTGCCAGCCCCCAGTAGACCTGGCCTACAAACTTGTGTCCCGTGTTCAAGACACCAAACCCCTGACTATGACACCACCCTTCAACCATTTATTAACCTGGCCTATCATCCTAGCTTTTCTAAGGTCCTCCCCTGTATCCTGGAGAATCAACAGCAGATGGACTGCTATCTGTCAGATGATTTAGCAGGTGATTCTGTAGAGCATGGCATCTGCACTGGATGTCTGCGTTATGGACCTCAGGGCATTTGTACCAAGCTGAGAGCAAAAAAAATACTTGCTAAGTAACATTACCAAAACACATCTGAGAAAACTGGAAACTGTGTTGTAAATTACCTCCTTTGCCAGCAGTTAAACCTATTCCAAATTTTAAACAATGCCACCCCGCAGGAGCAGTTGAGGCTGGTGGGGTAGCAGCAAATGTATTCAAAGGGTGGTTGGTTCCTCACTCCCAGCTCTGCCTCCTTCAGGAAACTAGACTGTTTGTGTTAATACCTTGTACTAGCCCTGTGGGAAATCTTAAATGTAACTGGGATGAACATCTGGGTCTGGGAGGACTTTACATTCAATGGACGGACTGGTTGTGTCATGAGTATAAATACACCAACACCTTGTGAAATGCTTTAAGGATTAGGGTATCTGTAAGTGAACATGTTCTAAAGTTTCTGTTGTGCCTTTTTGTTTTCAAGTGTGAATTGTGTTTCAGGCTCTAAACTCATTGTTCAGTATATTTGGGATCCTGATACTTGTGGGAAATCCTAGTTTAATCAGAATAGGTAAAATAGACGTGCAAAAACTCTTTGTAATTTCAGCCCTCTCACCTAATTCTGAATCATTCTTAGAATACTTGTGGCTGGTTTCAAGATGGAGAGGCGTGAAAGACTAATGATACTGCTATGGCTACAACTATGAGCTTCTCTCTCTTTTCTCCTCATCTGGATAAAAAAGATTCAGTGTCTATAGCATTCTGTCATTTTGTCTTATCTGTCACCCTGTGAGCTTCATTCACGCATATTGCATTTGTCATTGGTCACCACAGGCATCAGCTTCTTGCTGTTAGACTGCCATTGCAAGGCATATGCGGCAGAAACCAACAATTTGGGAAATGGAAGTGTTAAAGAAAGCTAAGGTTATTAGTAGAGGTGTCAGGGAAATTAATTTTGTATTCGAGTTCTGGTTTTGTCTGCTAAGATCTCTAGGAACTGTTCAACATGCTATCTTAGCTATTTACACCTTTCTGGTTGTGATTTGTCCCTATCCATTTACAGCCAAGTTCCTGCTGTTCACTTCATAGTTCTGTTTTTTTGTTGTTTCAGTGAGATATGACATTAATTTGCCTTCACATCTTTTATTCATTTTAAGTATGCAGAAATTCTCTGAAATGTATTACCACATGAATTCTGGAAAATGAAACATATTGGTTTAGTAAAGATGGGAGACAGATAAATGTACACATATATTATTAAGAAAAAATCTGTCTTGGAAGAAGATGTGGCAATATTTGTATATCTTAAAGCCACACTTTTAAAAACTAAGGTGAAAGAACCTGTGAACCACAGTAACAAATCCATTTGTAAACTAATGGATTTTCTGTTCACCCTAGAGTGATGCTTGGCATCTGCCTCTACCAACTCTCCCGTGAAGGTTGTTTTGCAGTGTGCAAGCATTCTTCCTCCTGACAGCGTGCAATATGAAGACTTGACGCTTTGCAAATGGCAAAGGTTTGACCTGCAATATGGACATAAGGACTGAAAATGTGCCCGTAATAAAAAGTGAATTTGCACAAGAAGAATAAATGACTGCATAAAATACAAAATATCACTCTGCATTAAAATTGATATACTATTCAAGTGAGTGCATCATTTCAGTTTTTACTTATGACATCTGTTATTAAATACACAATTCCTTTAATTTACTGTATTTGGTATAAATGTAGATCCTCTTTAAACCTGACAGAAAGTCAATCTGATTCATTTGTTAAGCTTTGCTGGCTTTTAATATCTAATTCTATACACTGAATAAACTGAAAATTACTGTTATGTTTTCCAAAACTGATAGCCACATTTCTGTAATGTAAGGTCATATTTTGACCTAAAAACTCTCTTAGTGAAAGATGCCCAGTCCATTCCTATGATTACCCATGTGATATTCAACAAGCCTGGCGCAGCATCTAGACAGTAATGGACAGTAATTTATTTACTGCTGTTTGTATTAGACTTGTACAAGTGATAATTTTGTTTTACACATTCACAAGCAAATAGGACACAACTGAGCATAGCTTTTTTAAGTATTCTTCTGCCATTCTGTTTTCATTAACTTCAGAAGAAAGATGGAGTTTCACTGTTTCACAAATATTTGCTTGTTAAGTAAAGCAGCTTAGGTGTCAAGGTTTGTGGCAGGTGTAAATTAAGTTATTCCGTATGGCTTAAAAGTGGCTCAACCACAGCATCAAATCCCTTGTTAAAAGGTTCAGAAAAATGCCAAAAAACCTAATTTAGCATCTATCACTTGAGGAACCTTTACCTTTTCACTAAGATTGATAAGCAGTGGAACCATGGCAGGTCTGTCATATCCATGCTGCTTTCACTGGAAAGCTATTATACTCACAGAAATCATCTTACAGCCTCTCATTACTCAAAAAGCAGAATCTTTGTGAGTGTCAGCACTTCAAAATGTATTAGACTTTCTGCTTAATAAATATTTCTCCTTAAGATCCTATTTTGTGATGGTTGTCTTAAGTACCTGCAAGAGCTAGACCCATGATTAAGGTTTCCAAGCAAAATACAGGATCACAAATCCTGTATTTGTCAACTTCACCTATGTTAAATTGACCCTCGGCTAGACCTAAAAATAGTAAGACAATTTGAGACTGTTAACAAATATGCTTATGTCTGTTCCTCAAGGAAAGAGTGGGAACAGCTTCCAAATAATGGCATTGCAATGCATGCCGTGCAGTGCATGGGTGGCAGCTTCCAGCAGATGAACTGAAACACACCCACTTTTGTGATATATTTGCTGCAGCTTTAGTAGCCAGCATTCTTTGACTTGTTTTTGTGGAATACACCAGCACCTTTGCCACCCTTGAAATGCTGTGAGAAACATGGTATGAATCCATATGTTAGAACACAGAGAAAGCAGCATGGATGAAACAGTCAATCTTGAACGGAAGCAACCATCCTCTGAACACAGCAAAAATGCTCTGCTCTGCTGATGGTGACTCATTTGCTGCTGGACCATGCCTAGGAGCACTGACACTCAAAATATTAAAGTTGCAAACAGCACCACTTCTCAGAAAAATACTACACCTTCGAACAAGACACCCGAAGTTACAGGCTTAGAGTGGAAAAATAGAAGCCCACTGAAGGTTCTCCGTTTTTACTAGGTGCCATGTTGTACCAGTATGTATATGGAAAATGTCCAGACAGCTCCAACCTGTGGAGCAAGACCAAGAATTGGAATCATCCCTCCTCTTCAGAGAAACCCACAGTAAAAAAATAAACCTCCATCTTTAGCTGTTGTTATTAGGCCAGAATATTCCATCTTGTGACCATTGCTTCTTCCATTACTTGTGCAGTATTTTCAGTACACCCTGCCTTAATCCTGTTAGCTTCTGGGATCCAGTGCAATAGTCATTGAAATAGTTCAGCTTAGAACATCAGGAAGCAGCAGTTTTAGTGCAAAAATCTATGGCTTTCATGAATTAAAATTTAATGTGACCCATACTCATCCATATGTTAATTCTGTAGATGTCACACTACAGATGCTTATAGGCTGCATCATTCAGGATGATGTGAACATTTCCAGGATTTTTAAGAGAAGTACATGGAAAATTACAGCTTTCATCTACTTTTGTGAGATAGTACAGCAGTTTGTAAAAACAAATTGCAATGCTGACCTATTCTGTGTTCTTTTTAACCTGAGAAAAAATTTGGGGCTGTCAGGCATTAATGCAGTGAATAAAATGTCAGTCCAATTGTACTTTAGAATGCCAATTAATCTGCCTTTTAATATAGGAAAAATTCAGTATTACTAATTGTAATCCTTAAAAAACAAGTAAGTTTACTGAAACCTGCTCTCAACTGGTGGACATAAAAAATATTCTCATGCAGCTGTGTACTAGCAGCCCAAGCTGAATAAGTCCAAAGAAAATTTAAGATGTGTATGGCTGTACTTGTTTTAAACTTGTTTACTAGTGGAATGATTAAATTGGTCCCTGAGATATTTAAAAAATGCTGTGCTTAGTTGTATCACCTCAGTGAAGCATGGCAAGGTCATAACAGCTCGCTTGCCTTGCAACACCTCTCATGCACTGGTGTGATGTATCTTTGTTCAGTACTCATTGGAAAAGAAAAAAAAAAAGCAATCCAGAAATTTAAACCATTTAATTAAAAGGTTTTTTTTGTTTGGAGTGGCCAAATTGATACACTAGCATATCTAAAAGAGCACTAGCAATAGCAAGACCCATTAAATTAAATCCTGTCACAAAGAACGAACAGAAATGAGAGAAAACCCCAAACTCTTCCTTTTAGAAACTGATGGACTTTTGAGTATTTGCAAGGAAGGAAAATGTTTTCTTACAGTCATCTGTGTCTCCAGTGCTGTGTCTAGTTGTTGTCAGCCCTGAGGGTACAGCATGCCATTTTGTTACTTGTCCTGTCTGCTGCATCAGCGATGGTGGTGGCGGGGGAGTCACTGCTAACTGGAGTTTGGAGGTATAGTTGTGCTATTGGGGGCAGGTATAGTTGTGCTATTGGGGGCAAAAATGATCTGAAAGAGGATCAGGAAAGGAAATAAAAAAGCGTATCTGTAGTTATGAGTATTGTTTGGTTTGGTGTTTAATAGTCCAGTGCAAACTTTTGTGTCATCATAAACAATGGGCTAAAAGTAGGCCTTTATACTAACAGTGGAAATCATCTTCAAGTTCTATTTTGGGTTGGGAGCGCCAACTGTTTTACCTTCACATAGCTACTCTGAAGGGCCTGTCTCCTCTGTATGCTGTGTTCATGTTCAGGAATTAAGATTCAGATGTAGCAAGGGATCTGAGCTTGGAAATATTTAACTTACAGCCACCTGACCCCAGAGTCAGCAATGGAAGAGTCACCCAGAATCCCCACGCTGAGCAGAAGAGGACAGTGCTGTGACAAACCCTTCACATGATCTATTTGAGAAGTCTTTAAAAGGACAAGAATGAGCATTGCGAAACAGGGCTCAGACCCAAGGTTAGTACTTTTACTAGTGGTAAATAGTCACAGTATTTTTTTTTTTAATTTTTCCTCTGGTCTCTGAATAGAATAGTATTTATATATGCATGATTGTATTTAAAATCATGACCAAATTCTGTTCTTGAAATTTGTATTTTCAATGCGATTTAGAAACAACAGTGCTGAGTTCTGTTTGTTTTTTTAAAAAAGAAAGTAGAATCTTGCAATCAGCAAAGAAACAAACACAGAAATGCACCACAAGCCTGTAGACAGATGCAATTACTTTCCTAAGAAATGAGAGAGGAAAATGTAGCATTCAGTCATTTTTAGCTCATGTTTTGTTTCATTCTAACAGCTTTGCTTGATAATTTGTCCTCCAAAATACAAATAAATGTCACATTGCTGAGAACATTGCCAAGCAGTAGTAGAAAATTATTTAGGTTTTATCATAAAATATTTTTTACGGAAAGCATATCAAGCACCATTAGATCTCATGAAAAAAGAGTCAAGAAGTAGTTTGAGCCATACAGGTAACCCAAGCCTCCTTATAAGTTTTAAAGTGGGTGAAAAATTGGATATTTCATATTCAATGTTCAGTGTGTCAAACAAAATATATGCAAAAATCAGTGACAACAGCATAAATGCTAATTAAGAGGATGCTGGGAATGATTTTGTACCAAGTGCTAATCAGGCTGTTTTTCCACTTAGCACCATTATCACTCAATAACTGACAGCTTTTAGATTATCTTGAATTTGTTGCAAATCTGCTGTGATTTCCAAGTGACTTTGACATTTGTGGTACGAACAGAACCTAGGAAACTCAAGCAGAAGGTTTCCATGTAGCTATACTGAGTAAAAAAGCTTCATTTCCCATAATAAGAATTGGTGAGAATACCTATATGGAATATTACAGCTAATTTTTTTTAACTTCCAAAGTTTAAATGTGTTCAGGCTATTGAGAAATGCCATTTAATGGTTTGACAAGTCGGGTTCTGAATATTTTGTGAGACACATTTTTATTTACTATGTACAAATAAAGACAAGACACATATATGCATACATTTCTGGGAGGGTTGCACTTTCTTAGTTCTCCTTGCATGCTTATGTTCCTTTTGCATTAGTAATTATTATGGTGTTATAACCAAATCAGCATACTTTATTTGTGTACTGAAAACTATACAAAAATCTTGTAGAGGATAGACCTACACAGAAAACCTAATGCAGCAGAAATTTTTTCCTGCAATCCTGCCTTGCTAAGAAGGAATGTGATTCAGCACCTCTGTTGGCACAGGACTTCAAAAGTGTTTCTTTCTGCTGTGGTATTAAAATGAAATCTGTGGCATTCGTGATCAGCAAGATGTCCATTTCACTTTAGTTCATATATATCAATTCAGTCTAATATTTGCTATCCTACAATTTGAATCATTTTAAATAAAGCAGGAAAATTTTCTTGGAGTGGAAATGGTGAGCCAGCATAGGGCGCAGTGGGTCAGGACCTAGGAGGTTCATCCCACCAGCTGCAGGTATATGGCATTAAGAATAGTTGTAGAAGGTATTCAGAATATGTGGGTATTTGTTAACGTTACACAAGTGTTGGGGTATGTACGTAGCATGACTGATGTGGATCATGAATGCAGGTTAATTACAAGTTATTAGTAAATCAATAAATTATGTCAATCCTGATTTGGTTTAAACTACATGAACTTGAGCAGTTTTTCCCTGTGACAGGTATCAAGAGTATAATGGTGCTGCCACAAAAGACTGTGACAAATAGATAATAGTTAAGTAAACTGCTTTTACAGAAATTTATATTTTACAGTGTTAGGATGGAATCTCTGCCAGAAGTAATATTTTTATTAAAGGTATACTTTGGAAATGTGGTGGGGGTTTCGAAATTTAAAATCTGCATCTTTTGATTGTCCAAAGTCCTGCTAAAATTTTGTTAATGTTAAGAAATAACTGAAACTATGAAATAGAAATGTGACTTGTATCTAAAAAAAGAAAAAAAGGCAATACTGAAAAGCCAGCACATCAAAACATTTCAGCTCTCAAATCTCACAGTTCCACAACAAATCTTGTAACTTGGATTATTGTCTCAGGTTTGTAGTGTTTTAATTAGACTTTGAATTCTAATAAGATGAATCTATGAGGTTTTTTTAACAGAAATTAATTTTCTGGCCATTAGCATGTTTGTATAAGTAATACTGAATATGACCCTTAGTTAAAAATTCACAGTAAATTTACTTTTCCCTCACAATAAATTATATTTTAGAGACACTTTAATTATCCATAATAGAACACATTAGTCTGAGATAAGCTGTCGCAGGAAAAATATGATATATTTATATCAATAGACTTAGCTGTGTCAATTCTACTTAAAAGGCACACTTAGGCTGAGAATTTTGAGCATAAAACTCACATCAGGGGAAAGGCAAAATACTGAACAGAGGTAGAATATCTTTTCTCCATATAGTCAGATTTAAAAGCTCATAAATCAGTCCAATATCTTCATGGTTAGGTACATAAAGCTTTCTTTTTAATTAGGAAAGCACACATTACAATAAATTAGGAAACAAAATCCAACTAATGCTTGTTTCCAATATGCTGTTTTGCAAATATACAGATATTAATTTGAAAACAATAGTTTATGAAATGCATGTTGACTACAAATGGCACATCATGGCATCACACAAATGAACAAAATTGCTAGCATTGCCAAGAATTAAGTAATTTTTCCCCACTAGCTGAAATGAGTATATAATGCCCAAACAAAGTGGTTTCCTATTTTAATCATTCTAATCTTTGATAGCAGCATGATTAAGAATAGCACTAAGAAAGGCTGTTTCATACACAGTGCTGAAAAACCAGTACTGCTGGGGGGAATGATAGATACTGGAAGCTGCTATTAAAAGTCCTTACTGATATATCTATATATTTACGGCACTTTTTTTTTTTTTTATCTCATTGCACATCATGGCTTCTTCATAAAAATCCCAGGTGAAATCAATATTAGTCAAATTCTAGAAACCCAACTGTTCAAAATGGCAGCTCCAGCATTGGGCTGCTGGACCTAACTCAGAAATATGTTTTACATTATTAAAAAAACCCCAGCAACAGACCAAGAAAAGGATAATATGAAGTACTCAGGGGTCAGTATAAATCAAGATTTGCTTTAGTGAGATGAAGCTCATAGTTGTGAAGCTTTTATTCTTAAGAAGCATGAATTCAACCCTGATAAACCTGACTGTCTTATTTCCATTCAGACATATGATGGAAATGTTACCTGGGTTGGCTTGTTCAGGGATCATTAAAACCACTGCAAGCCTCTGCGCAGTAGGAGATAGGGGTTAATTCCAGTGTGAGCTAGAGATGCAAAACTGATTTCAAGGCCTTAGTTTACTTTATGGCATCATCTGGCAAAAGCATGTCTCCATTTAGAGAGCTTGCTCACTAAAAGGGTAAGATAAAAAGGAGAGCAAAAATAATCACACTCCTGTGCGACAAGGTCCTTCAATAGAAAAGGCAGCTGGCAATATTTGGACATGGTCTGCAGGTCTTCCTTCCTGGTAGGCTAAACAGGAGGGATAACTTGAGTAAGAAAAAAATAACAAGAGCACTCTGAAAGAGCCATCTTGTATTCTGCCATTTGTGTGCTGACCTAGATGCACTCTCTGATTATGATGTTAGTAAAAAACAGAACATGTTACTTGTGTGTGTAGTGGATTAGAATTGTAAGCTAGAAGCAGTTATTAGATTTTGACATGTGTATCTAGGTGACTTAGAGACTTTGGAAATTATTTAATCATGAAATAGAACATGTTATAGATTGTCTTTCAAGGATTGAAGATGCTAAAGCCTCACAACCTAAAATGCTAAATGAGTCTCCATTAAGACCCAGGGAGAGCTGTTCTGAGCTTGTTTGAGCTTTGCAGGAAGACGGAGCTGCATGAGTTCAAGATGGCATGAAAACAATAACCTCTTGGAGGTATAACAATTTGTCAGTATAGCTCTATGTAAAAGGACCAAATTCCTTTCTGTTGTTACAGAATGTCTACGCCCCTGAGTTGATGTTCTCCAAAGGTAATCCTTACTTTAGGAAGCAGAGAGGCTTCATCTCTGCACTTATACCAAGAAAGGACAAGATATGTTTTTTCCATATAATGAACATTTTTGGAGGCTTTAAAAGTTTCTCAGTGTCATGGTTTAAGCCCAGTCCGTAAATTAGAACTTCCCCC
>JAVHNF010048809.1:0-11246 GCA_034783455.1 Micropsitta finschii
AGCCTAAACATTCTGACCAGTAACTATAAACATTGGTGTTATCAGTACCGTCCCCAGGCCGAAAGTCAAAACCACAGCGCTGCACCAGCTACTAAGAAGGAGAAAAAATGACTGCTACTGCTGAACCCAGGACACCTTTCTACTCTCAGATTCTGATGTCATGAATGTTTTCCTTGAGATCAGTGCTTTATTCTGTTTACGCTATTTGAGATTGCTTAGATTTCTTTTACTTTTCCTACCATTATGCTTCTAACTGATAACTCACAGATCTGGTTTATTTGGTTTATTTAAGTTCCTATTTTCTTCTCAGGAAATGTGAAAAGGTCTTAGCGTACATGTAAATGTCATTTAAGCTACTAAACCAAATCTTTGCAATAACAGCCAGCTAAATCTATTGTTAAAACTGGTCTCTGCCACAGGTCCAAATTTCAGTTCTTTATTTGTGCTACTAGTTTAATAAAGATTTTCTTTTTTGTTACTTTTTTTCCGCCTCTCTTTCTTTCTTCACACTTTTACATTGTGGTTTGATCTCATCTGCTAGTAGCTCTTAAAAAATACTCAGTTATTGTTGGGCAGTTTCAAATCATCTAACCTCTGACAGCTACTCAAAAGGTTATGGGATCATATTTGTACAAATGTTTTGATGTTAGCAGTGGGGACCTAAAGAGCTCTGGTTTTCAAATAATTCCCATATCTTTTCATGGTTTCCTCTGGAAAATGACAACGAAGCATCACTTGCAGTTCTCTATGTTGGATGTAATCTACAATATAAGTAATGCATCTTCATTTGAGTGACAGCTCTCATCAGATATTTTATGCGCTCGAATCTAGCAGCAAGTGAAGCAGTGATGAGGCTTGGAGCATGTCCCAAATCTGTAAGGACCACATATATTTCACTACTTGTTCAGCAAGCAACAGCCTATGTGAAGTCGTTTGAGCATTCACTTTAAATTATAAGGTTATGCTAAAATAAAGCAGTGCATAGTTAAATTCTTAAGAAATTTATTTTAAAACTATTCTGGGCTCTCGCGGATGACTACTTGGTTCATAAAACTGGCATCATCTCTTTGTCAAATATCTCATATTCTCTCAGATCAATAATTGATATACATTTTATAACAGGGACTTAGGACCCTGTCTTAAAAATTTTTAGATGCTTCACTCCATGTAGTACATTCCAGTACTACAGCATACCCTTGGACTTTGTATTATGTGAGGCATGAGTGTTTTATTGGACATGGCTTTTTTTGTTTGTTTTTTATAAATAATCTGTAGAAGGAATTTAAATGTTATTGATGTTTTGCCAGTCAGACGTTTTCAGTTAATAGGTAAGTATATTTTACTTAATAGCTCTTGCTGTATTCCTAGAAAAGCACACTTACACAGGCAGTTATTCAGCAATTACACTTTTTCAGTCTTGCGTCATGGCACAAAAAATAACTGATGGTCATTAAAGTAAATGATTCCTGTTTCTGTAGATGTCAGCATCCAGATGGGTTTCCAGTGTTGGAAGAGTCATTACATGCTCGGGATCTTGTTGATGAATTAGCATGTTCTGCTAGCAGTGGTGTCACAGAGTAAAACCAAGTGTTCGCACAGCACATTGAGCATTCCTCTTTCCATTAAGTAAAACCATGCTGAGTGAGGTAGATTGATGAAGATAGTGATGCAGCAAATGTATAAGGACATAATGGTATTCAAGGTTGCAGACAGGCCTCTCTTCAAAGGAGAAGGGCCTGCTCACATGTCCGCAAAGAAAGCAAGGAAATGGGTTGTGCTTCGTGTGTGTGTGTGTACATGTTCTGATGAGTAAGCTGAGGTCACTTCTGAGTCCTTAAGGACATGACCTGAGCAGAGAGAGCGGAAATTTAATGCTAGCTTTATTAGATATAGGATGCAGTACTTTGAAATGTTTATTCCTCATGATTCTAGCTGCCTTTGCTCCTTCGAAGGCTTAGTTCATAGTAGAGGTCTGTATAAGCCCTCTGACACTGTTTTCAACAGTATGTTCTCTGGCGTTTTACTGTCAAGACTAGAGTGCCTTGTCTTAGTATTGGTAATAGATTGTGGCTGCTCCAGGTACTCACTCAGACTGACTTTTATATTGCTATATAGATGTGCAACTTTCCTCTCCTGCTTTGTTACTTCTGCTGCCAAAACCAGATTACCATGTGGGCACTGCATTTTGTCACCAAAGCTGTGCTCGCTGAAGTTTCAGCATGGGGCTTGGACTGAGCAGGAGGGGAAGTACACCTGAGGAAGTGCTAATTTTGTTGGAGGACTTTTGTTGACTTTCCTACATTTCTGTACCATGAAGTTCTGCTGTCAGGATCGTACAGTAAGAGTAAATCAAGGTGATCACTACAGTACCTTGAAAAATGAAGCCATGGAAGCAAACTACAGAAGTACAGAGAAGTGGCTTGCATAGAGTACACATGGAGCATCTGACAACAGCTTGATCATCTATCTTGTTGGTCGTGTTTACAGGAAGAAAGTGTATCCTGGAAAGCAGCAGTAGCCTTACTTAGGAGTCATAGGATATAAATGTGAAGAAAATTAGGATGCTTTGAGACGAGGTAGTTGAGACTATTGCATTGTACAGTGCTGAGCAGATTGCAGTTGGACATTCTATGAACATGTAGATTGTGAGATGCTTTGATGCTTTTTTTGTTAGCAACACATTGCTTTAAGAATCTCTGTGACACTGGTTAAGGAAAAGTTTGAGGACTGGTTTTAGGACATCAAAGTTCCCAAGCAGTGTATTGCCTAAGACTGAAGGAGCCAACAGTGTGTTCAAATTTATAATAATTTATTCTTGTATTATCATTGCCTTTTTATCTTACACAATTATATTTTTAGCCATGGAGTCTCTTTTGCATATTCATGAGTACAGATGAATCTGCTCTTTTATTTTCCTTACTTTCCTTTTATTTCCCTTTTTTATTATTATTTTCTTTTTATTATCCTAATACTTTTTATTTGCCGCTTTTCCTACTTGAATTCCTTTTCCTTAAATATTGGTGGCTTAGAGTCGTACACAGGACTTCATATAAAGTCTTCTCAGAACCTTACTGGTACTTCTTTTCTGCCACTGGAAATGGCTCTGCCTCAGCCAAAGGCTGCATTTGTCTTTCACTGTTGCATGACCTTAATGCGTCATGGTCCAATCGCAGTGTATGGTTGAGCCCCCCAACCGAGGTGGTGGTACCTTGAGGAAGCATATATAGAAAGAGCAAAACCATGACACAGGCAAAACGAGTAAGGAAAAAAGTGAAAGAACCAACTCTGCAGACACTGAAGTGAGATGAGGAAGAGGGGGAGGCAGTGCTCCAGGAGCCAGAGCAGAGATTCCCCTGCGGTCTCTGGAGGAGCCCGGGAAGGAGCAGGTTTATCCTGCAGGACTACAGCCTGTGGGAAGGACCCACGCTGGAGCGGGGAAGGAATGTGGGGAGGAAGGAGTGCAGGGAGGAGCTGTTATGGATTAACCACAGCACCAGTTCCCCATCCCACTGTTATCTCTTGGGGTGGGAAAGATAAAGGAGTTGGGAATGAAGGAGTCAAGTTGAGCCTGGGAGAAGTGTGTGTGTGAGGTGTTTTTACTTTTGTCTTTGTTTCTCACCATAGTACTTGAATTTTAATTGGCAATAAATGCAGTTTCCCCAAGTTGAGTCTGTTTGGCCCATGACAGTAGTTGCTAAGTGATCTCCTTGTCTTCATTTTGACCCATGAGCCATCTTTGACCCATCTTATTTTCTGCCTCTGTCGTGTTAAGGGGAGTGAGCGAGAGAGGAGCTGGGTAGGAGTCCAGCTGCTGGCCAAGGTCAACCTGCCACAAGAGGTTATGGCATCAGCTGTACTATTGCTTATGTGCCACCCATGACAACAAGGAACTGATGTGACACAAGGGCTCTGGTGCTCAGGAATATTAAGATTTAGGAAAATCTGTTCCTAGTCTGCCTAAATTGGCAGTCTCAGAATTTGACTTGCAAAGGCTTCTTGCAAGCAGAGACCTTTTAAAGGCATTTGTGAAAGAAGTTCTAGTGCAGGTAAAACATTGCAGTACTATAATATTCAGCTGTAAGGTTAGCTTGTACTGGCATGCTCAGAATTTACAAACTCTCCCAGTAGGGGTGCTGGTACGTTAGGGAAACTTGGACAACAGACCAACAGTGAGCACCTGATTAGAACATAAATGAGCAATGCTTTTATAAAACCAAATATTATTTTGATGTATTAGTCTGAATTTAAGAAAGCTGTGTGGTTTGTCTTTAAAAATATTTGTGAACACACTTATATGTATATATATAAATTTAAAAAAGCGTTGACAGCCTTATTTGATAAGGGCAGTAGAGGGGATCTGTAACTTTGCAAGGCTCCAACATGAGCTCAAGTTAAGCAAGGCTGTGGGATGTCCTGGCTTTCAGTGGTTTCTGAAGGATTATGGTAAGCAGATGACATACTGGTTTTTTGGGGGGACACACAGCTGAGAACAGGAGAAATAAGGTTTTTTTATTTCAAGTGGATGAATGAAAACTCCCTAAGAGAAAATGCTGATTGTAAGGAGAAGGAAGAAATCAAGAAAATCAGGCTGCCCTGGAGAACTTGGCAACCTATATTTTAGTTATCTTGTTCAGATTTCATGCAGCGTTTTGGAAAGCAAGCCATAGGAATGATGTATGTCCTTAGGTGTCATAAATTTCAGTTTACGTTCAATCACCCCAGTCTTCATAGAGATAGAAAAAAGGACTGTCTTTTTCACAGCAGTGTGTCACATGGGGCCGGGACACTGCTCAGTGTCTGTGGCGTCCTTAAGATGCCCAGAATGCATGCTGGAGTAGTTGCAGGATCTGTGGCAGCTTGGAGATGAAAGGCAGCTTTGCTGAAGCTGGAATGAGTTGTGCAGGGAAGCAGGCACTGGAACAGGTTCCCCAGGGAAGTTGTTGCTTTCCCATGCCTGGAAGTGTTCAAGGCCAGGTTGGATGGGGCTTGGAGCAACCTGGTCTAGTGGAAGCTCTCTCTGCCCATGGCGGGGTGTGTGGAACTAGATGATCTTCAAGGTCCCATCCAGCCTTAACAATTCCATGATTCAGCGAAGCCCCAGTAAGCACCAATGACAGTAAGTAAATTCTGGCAAGGTCTTGTATCATCAGTAAAATTTTAACATCATCTTCCTAGGACCTGGTTATGAAAAGCATCATGTTAACCCTGGAGAGAGCCGTTATCTGAACTCTGGCTATCGGCAAGTCATTATGAGTGGATAAATAATGAATTTCTGATTGCAATGATTAAGGTGCTAATTATGATTGCTATTAGATATTGCCTTAAAACACTGCAGGAAGAGTGCAAGTTATTTTGGAAGTTAGTTTTGCTTTTTTATGATCTGCTATTGTTGGATTTGCCCAACAAGGTTTCCATAGGAATCTTCTATCAGAATTAGAATAATTTATGTATGATGACCAGAATCAAAGAAGTTGTTGTCAAAGATCAAAAGGATTCAGGGAAGACATAAAGGAAGAATTTGAAGTTTCTCTTGCAGTGAAAGATAGTTATGAAGGAGAAAACCGAATGCACATGGATAATGAATTGGCTGCCAAAAGGAGAAGGATGTTGCTAGTAAATTTTTAATCATGGAATCGAGTTAGTTGCATTTAGTCTAGATACGTACCTGTTCTTTATCATGGCCTTTAATGATAAGCAGTCATTAAACAGTTTGCCCAAGACCGATTCCCAGCCATTTCAGTTCCTGAAATGATACCTGGATGAGAGTGAAGTGCAACATGTTTAACAAAATTACACAAACAACAGGATGAAGTGGTCTCTCTGCTGGAAGCTGAACTGAATGCCATAGTGGTATTCCTGGCCTCCACCTTTACATGTGACACAATTTTCCTTTCTCTTTCTTTTGTAGAGCCTATAGAGCTATGTGAGAATTATTTTAAGTTCCCACTATGATGAGCTACATTTAAAAGAAGTAACTTTCTCAAAATGAAAACATTTTGGAAAGTAATACTTCTTAATATTTGTTCTGGGTTCAGCAGTAGCAGTCATTTTTTCTCCTTCTTAGTAGCTGTTGCAGCACTATGTTTTTGACTTTCAGCGTGGGAACAGCGCTGATAACACCAATGTTTTTAGTTACTGCTCATATGTTTAGTCTGACCAAGGACTTTGTGAGCCTCATGCTCTACCAGGGAGGAGGGGAAGCTGGGAGGAAGCAGAGACAACACCTGACCCAAACTATCCAAAGAGGTATTCCATACCACAGCACGTCATGCCTAGGATGTAACAGAGTTACTTGGAAAGGCTGGTTCACTGCTCTGTCAGGCTGGGTGTTATTGGTCAGTATAGTGGTGAGCGGTTGCATTCTCTTCCCTTGTTATTTCCCTTATCATTACTATTATTGTTGGTAGCAGTAGTGATCTGTGTTATACCTTAGTTACTGGACTGTTCTTATCCCAGTCTGTGCAAGTTGCATTCTTTCAATTCTCCTTCCCATTCCTCCAGGAGCAGGGAGAAGAAAGGGTGGCGGGAAGTAGACTGCATGGTTCTGATTTACGGCCTGGGCTTAAACCACAACAATATTTAATTCGTAATTCATGTTGTATAAACCCATATGAAGATATGGGCTATTTAATGTACATTCAGTACTCATAAACTGTAGAATGAAAAATGCAGGAAAATGTGAATTAATCAAGCATCATTTGAAATGCCACCATTTCCACATCATGTCATGATAATGAATTTAGAATACCTGGGCATGTTTCACTACTGCTGCAGCAAAAGGGGCATGAACAGCAGGTTGTGGGAGGTGATTCTTCCCCTCTAATCTGTTTTTGTGAGACCCCGCCTGAAGAGCTGTGTTCAGTTCTAGGCCCCCAGTGTAAGGACGTGGACCTCTTGGAATGAGTCCGGAGGAGGGCCATGAAGATGCTCTGAGGGCTGGAGCACCTCTCCTATGAAGACAGACTGAGAAAGCTGGGGTTATTCAGCCTGGGGAGATGTTAAAGCAGCCTTCCAATGCCTAAAGGGGGATTACAGGCAAGCTGGAGAGGGGCTTTTTACATGGGCATGGAGTAGTAGCACAGGGGGAATGAATTTAGGTTAGGTATTGGGAAGAAATTTCCTGTGAGGCTGGTGAGACACTGGCACAGGGTGCCCAAAGAAACTGTGGCTGCCCCATCCCTGGCAGTGTTCACGGCCAGGCTGGATGCAGCTTTGAGCAGACTGGTCTATTGGAAGGGGGTGGGAACTGGATGCTCTTTAAGGTTCCTTCACTCCAAACCATTCTATGATTCTATGAAGATCAACGACTTTCACGTGCAGCATAAGATACAATTCTATGACCGGTGCCGCGGTGCATCCTCGCACTCTGGGTTTGCCTTGCTTGTCCCCGTTCTTCTTCCCTTCCGCCCGCGGGGCTGCTCCCGCCCGCAGGTGCCCGTGCGGCCGGGCGCCGGTGGCGGCATCACGTGCGGATGCAGGAATGCGGCGGGGGGTCCGGGAGAGGGGGGTGTGTGTGGAGGCGGTGATCGCCCGCCCCTCCGCGACCGGCGGGCTGCTGCACCAACCGGGAGGTGGCTGCGTCCCGCGCTGCCCAATGGCGGCGGCGGCTGCCCCGGGGAGGCGGTAACAACGGCGGCGGCAGCGGGCGCGTCTCCGCCAGGACTCAGCAGCTGTGGTCGGTGGTGGCGGCGGACCGCGGGCGGGTCGGGTGACGTGTCCAGGAGTGGGGGAGCCGCCGGAGCTCCGGCGGGGCGGAGCAGAGCAGAATAGAATAGAGGGGGCCGGGCTGCGGCCGCGGGGTTCCCGGTGTTGGCGTTGTTCGCGGTGGAGGAGGTGGGTGCTCGTTCCTTCCGCGGCTGGCTGCAGCCGGCCGGGAGCGCCGGGTCTCGTTCCGGTGTGTGTTAGTCACGGGAAGTTTGGTTCTCTGAGACTGTCTCGGTGGCAGCAGCCTGACCCGTCTCTGCGTGCCTCGGCGGGGCTGCTTTGCGCGGCCGGAGGCAGGAGGAGAGGAAACGCGGGGTTTGGGATGTATCATTAAGCGGGTTTTGCCAGTGTAACGCGGCTTGGCGAGCTGCTGGAGCGAGGCTGCCGGGATCGTTAGCAAGCGCGTATACTTTGCTCCCGAATTTCCAGTTCTTGATCACTGGTGAAGTCTTTTCCCCAGGGTTTTCGCTGTTTGTTTCTCTTGTGTGTATCT
Organism: Micropsitta finschii; assembly: GCA_034783455.1. Classification (NCBI taxonomy): domain Eukaryota; kingdom Metazoa; phylum Chordata; class Aves; order Psittaciformes; family Psittacidae; genus Micropsitta; species Micropsitta finschii. The sequence continues at coordinate 8,198 of JAVHNF010048809.1, forward strand.
GTCTCTTCGTGTTCACGGCACCGGGAGCTGCCGGGGTCCAGCTCCTCTCCCCTCTTCAGCAGGTATGGATAAGGCTATTGAAAATCCAAACTCCCGCGGGGACTAAGTTTCTTTCTACCCCCTTTATAAACTGCATTCAACACCAGCTGTGTAGATGGCATCTGCAACTAAATTGGGTTTATTGAAACAGAGGATAAGTACTTCGGCACAGTAACAAATGTATATTTATGTATTTTTTTTTCAAAGGAGGTTTTAAATTGTCCTTGGTTTCTTTGTAACTAACACTTTAACTGTTGTAGGAGTTGCAAAGGTGCTTGTGGTGATCCTGGACTGTATAGTTTACTCTTGAAAGATGTCCTGGTCTTGATAAGGCAAAAACAGCTTTTGAGGCTGGCTAGTCATTCACCTGGGTCAGTGAGTTAGCTCTGTTAGTAGGCCATACTGAGTGCTTGGAAAGACAGCTATTAATGATTTGCCCATAGCAAAGGCTTATTTTAAAGTCCTTTAGGTGGTGCTTATCCATCCTAAATTCCTTCCTCTTTCATTTAAGAATTTGTTCAGTCCATTTTGGTTTTCTTTCCCCAAAGCTACAAGGATCCTGGCTTTTATCTTGTGCTAGCAGGTTTGAAGTTGTATAATTACAGCATAGAAAGTATCTTCTTTAGTTCTTTCAATTGTACAATTTAACTACTACCATAAATGGTGTAGGGTTTTCCTGTGTAAGTCAGGAAATAAGAAAGATTGACTGTTTAACAACTGTATTCTGCTGACTAAGCACAGTGGGGATGTACCAATGTATGTTTGTGACTGTTGTTATTGTAAAGAAGCAATAATAATAATGTTTTCCCAAAGCCATTACTGTGCTTAATGAACCCCAGTGAGTGTCCTGTTCTGCAGTAGAAATGAAGTATTACATCTTTCATATTTTCTGTTGATGCTCAAGAGACGCAGATTTATTGCCTGAACATGGGATGTGTTGGACGGCTACAACTGCAAGCCCATTATTCAGGCAGGGGTTCTGGCTGTTCAGCTGTGTTCTTCAGTGGGCTCTTCATTCTTTTCACTTGGGTGAGCTGTTTGATCTTGATAATCTGTCTGACTTGCTTTGTTTAATGTCTTGTCTTTTTCTTTCTGCCCTTGAGCTCTGTAGCCCATGGGCTAGTTACGTGTGTTTATCTAGTTATGAAGGTGCTACAGTAAAATCTGATATTTCTGAAGGCTTTACTGTGAGATTTCAAGACTTCTATAATATAGTCCATGGGTTTCTGAGCTTCCCTTTGGTGCTGTATGTGAGATATGACCTACTACGTGAGTGGCAATAGGTGTCGTGTGATGGGGCAGGCACTGGCTTTCGTGTCTGATACCGACAGGTGGATGTGATGAGAAAAGGGATTGTGGAAGCAGATAGATGCTTGAGGCATGTGCTGTCTGTCAGCTCCTCCTTAATACAAGGACCTGGCAGGATTCTGTAGACTGGGGCTTAGGGAGTGCATAGGCTACAGGACACAGAGAGGAGGCGTAGTGCTACATGATGGGTGTGTGCAGGCTGGTCTCGCAGCTCTGAGGCAGAGACCAAATGCACAAGTCTTGTGCTACTCCCTACAACAGGTCAGTAGTGAGCACACCCAGGTAGTGAGGAGGCAGTTGCCTCCCTCAAAGCCCATGCACAGGAGCCCTCTTCTCAGTGGTAAGTGGTTATTCCCAGCAGGTGGAGTATGGTTTTGCTCATAAGTAAACTGTGGCAACCCTTTCCTAGAGTAGAATACTGTGAAACAAGATTTTTTGAGATTTAACTTTATTTAACATTTATTGAGATTTAACTTTAAAAATCCAGAGTATTACATAGATAGTATTAAGATTCTGATTTTTATTGTAATTGAAACCAAAGTACCTCAGCTTCTTAATTTTTTTTCCTCTCTAGCCCATTAACTTCAGTGGAAACATACTGACTTACACCAGTTTGAAATATGAAGTTTAAGCACTTACTTTAGTCATATGTGAAATATAAAAGGTTCTGATTATCCTAAACCTAGTAGCTGCATAGAATCATAGAATAGTTAGGGTTGGAAAGGACCTTAAGGTCATCCAGTTCCAACCCCTCTGCCATGGGCAGGGACACCTTGCACTAAAACATGTTACCCAAGACTCCATCCAGCCTGTTCTTGAGCACTGCCAGGGATGGAACATACAAAACTTCCTTGGGCAACCCATTCCAGTGCCTCACCACCCTAACAGTAGAGAACTCTTTCATGTTATATCCAATCTAAACTTCCTCTGTTTTAGTTTGAACCTGTTATCCCTTGTTCTGTCACTACAGTCACTAATGAAGAGTCCAGTCTTCAGTAAGGTATAGCCTTAGTTTTGAGTAGGCTGAATGTTAGACGTATCAGCAAGTTACTCTTTTTAACAGCATTTTCTTGGTATTTTATGGGGTTGCTTTTGGTTGGTTTTCAGCTGTTTAGGAATCCTTATGTAGCTGAAGGAAGACGACAAGCTTGTCTAAAACCTGAAAGGCTATTGTCAAACTTCATAATTGTTAATGGAATTTAATGCATCTGAGAATAGTGCATTACTCATTTGTAAAACAGGAAGTCTACTAACTGCTTCTATATAAAGTAGAAATTATTTTTAGAACCCGTTGTAAAAAAATTATAAACTTTAGTCTATTTCTCAAGAAGCCAGGAAGCAAATTCTGCAGTCTGGGAGGAGAAAGGGTAGTTTTGTTTCAGACTTTCAGGTTAAAATTTATACGTTGTGCAGAGCTGCAGTTGGTTTATTCATGCATCTATAATGCTACACTGCTCTCAGTTTTGTATGTGGTGGAGAAATGAGTCATGTGTAATACTTATTTTGTTCATTTTTACATATGTAGAGTAATAATTTTCTTTTTCTGTAAAGTGACTTACAATTCACGTTTTGCTTTTTGTTGAATTATGGAATCCTAGAATCATAAAATAGTTTGGGTTGGAAGGGACCTTCAAAGGTTACAACCCCTCTGTCATGGGCAGGGGCACCTTGCATTAAACCATGTCACCCAAGACTCCATCCA
>JAVHNF010048822.1:0-14717 GCA_034783455.1 Micropsitta finschii
CCCCCCCCCCCCAAAAAAAGAGCTGTACTGATGCGTTGCTGTCTCCTGCCTTGTGTTTTATACTGAAACTCTTTCCCACCCCTTCCAACACAGGTGGTTGTCAACGCCTTGGTTGGCGCTATCCCTTCCATTATGAATGTGTTGTTGGTCTGCCTTATCTTCTGGCTGATTTTCAGCATTATGGGGGTTAACCTGTTTGCTGGGAAGTATCATTACTGCTTTAATGAAACAGCTGAGGAGCGCTTTGAGATAGAAATTGTTAACAACAAGACCGACTGCGAGGCGCTGATGCCACCCAACTCCACCGAGATCCGATGGAAGAACGTCAAAATCAACTTCGACAACGTTGGCGCAGGATATCTGGCTCTTCTGCAGGTGGTGAGTTGGGCTTTCACCATCCCCCTGGCAGGTCCAAGCTGCTTCCGATGCACTTTGGCTGCTTCCATCGAGTCCAGCATTCCATTGGTCCCACTTGGGATCTGCTGTTCTTTCAGCCCTGTGCCTACTCACAAGTGGCCCCAGCTCTTCCCAAGCTTCCATGGGACAACAATAAACCTGTTTAGATCTGTTTCTCTTCGAATCAGAGAGTAATTGAAGCAATATTGAAGTTCAGTGCAATGTTCTTTCCCTTGGGGTGAATTCTGCCTGAGAGGAGCTGTCTTTTCTTTGCTAGGCTACTTTCAAGGGCTGGATGGACATCATGTATGCAGCAGTCGATTCCAGAAAGGTAAAGTCCATGAGCACAAACTTGCTTCCCAATGTTTTACTTTGGTAAAATCAAGCGTAGTAAGGGTAGGTCTGTGCTTGTGTTCTGTATTTAGTGCTGGGGTGGTTTCATTTACTGTGTTAGTCTGAGAAGTTAGAGGATGCTCAAGAAGGTCCTGAAAAGAGCAGGGTGATTCCGGCTGCTCCAGGGGCAGGGAAGCTGCAGGAGTCGAAGTGCAGTGAGGAAAGGCACCCAGATGTTGTCTGCTTATTGAGAGGAATTAGCCAGAAGGTCCTTCATGAAGCTTTGCATCTCCAGGGGAGCCCAAGTGTTGGTTTGAATCCAGTTTTGGAATGGTGTCTGGGTTGGAGCTCTTCCTTCAGGCACTTTTCCTGTTCCTGCATGCTGGAATCCTGCGCCATCAGCTCCTTTTTGCTGATTCCTTTTCTCCCCCTTTTCTTGGTTTTATATGAAAAGATTGTGAAATGGATTTCAATGCAGGACTGGAAACAAGTGTGTCGGGACAGGGTAGAAACCCATTCTTCTCTTCTTGCTCAGCTGGTGCTCCCACCCACCCCTCTTCAAAAGAAGGGATGATGCCTTCAGTTTGACAGTGCTTGTCATTGAATCCTTCATGGCCTGCAGATCTCTGTCTGTTCTATGGGCACTGGCCTCACTGACAGTGAAAGTCAGTTTAAGCAGTGTGAGAACGTGGTTTTCCACATATAAATCCAGCTTTACAAAGCATTGACTGCCTTCCCATGGGAATACCTGGGACCAAGCTTCCTTTTGACTCTGGCTGTTAGGATGCCTTTGAAATGTCATTTATTTCTCTTCCCATCTCCCCTTCAGCAAGAAGAGCAACCCAAGTATGAGGACAACATTTACATGTACATCTATTTCGTTATCTTCATTATCTTTGGCTCCTTTTTCACCCTCAACTTGTTCATTGGTGTCATCATTGACAACTTCAATCAACAAAAGAAAAAGATAAGTGATCTCTGTGTGCTGCCCAGTGGGGGAGCTGGGACCTGTTAGGGGGATGCTGAGTCTTCAGGCTGATGGGTTTGCATGTAAGAGGTACCTGCTAAAAGGCCCAACACCTCTGCTCCCTGTTCATCCCAAATGAGGTAGAGGGGATAGGGGGGATGTTGTGTAATAACCAAGGTCTTCATGGGTTAAAATCCTCTGTTTTCCTAACCCTAATAGCTGCCACCAACTTCCCATATGGCAGGGATCCTCAGGACTTAGCTGGGATGCTTCTGCTTTCCCTCCTGGTGCAGGAGCTGATTGTAACCAGTTTTCCTTTTGCCCCTTTACTTTGGAGGTCAAGATATTTTCATGACAGAAGAACAGAAGAAGTATTATAATGCCATGAAAAAACTGGGCTCAAAGAAGCCTCAGAAACCCATTCCCCGACCCCTGGTGAGTATGTTAGAAAGGGAACTGAAGGAGCAGGCTTCCAAAGGAGCTTTGGCTCCAAAAGCATCCTTTGTTCCATCTCACACTGGACCCCACGTCACCATTTCTTGTCATTAGAATTCAGGTGTCATCTGGGAAAGGTTCAAATGCTGCAGCTGAGGTCGATGGCAATCAGTGCACTTGTCTCAATCTTCATACCCTGTCTGGCTGAGAGGTTATAGAGTAGGAGGTTATAGAGTAGGAGGCCTCTTGGCATTAGTGGGAGGGAGCTTGGACAACTACATAGCCTTGTGGGTTGCACTGATTGAGACCTAAGCCCATTTCTGTGCATGTGATACCGCTGTGGATACGGCCTCCTGCTGCAAAAGAAGCAGTTGAAATCCAGTTCAAGTACCCTGCAGTCACTCAGCACTGCAAGGTGGAGCTGGCTGCTTTCTGCAGTGGTGAATGGAAGTACATCACCCTGCCTTTGGTCCCAACAAGGAGGAAGGTTAACAGGGTTGTGGTAGCGTGTTTGGGGTGTAAATAATGGGATTTTCCTGCCTTTCCCGTAAGCAGATCGAATTGTGGCTAGAGTTCGCTTTGAAGGCTTCATAAGATGCTGAAAACTCCATTGGCCTCATCCTTGTTTCCACCATGAATCCTTTGCTGACTCACTTGGTTCCTTGCTTCTCTCCCATTGCACAGAACCGCATTCAAGGAGCTGTCTTTGACTTTGTTACTCAGCAAGCATTTGACATAGTCATCATGATGCTCATTTGCCTCAACATGGTCACCATGATGGTGGAGACAGACACACAAAGCAAGCAGATGGAGGACATCCTTTACTGGATCAACCTGGTGTTTGTCATCTTCTTCACCTGTGAGTGTGTGCTGAAGATGTTCGCTTTGCGGCACTATTATTTCACCATCGGGTGGAACATTTTTGACTTCGTGGTTGTGATTCTGTCCATCGTGGGTAAGTGTGACACCGACTGGAGGTCTCTGAGTGCTAGGCTTGGTGTTTGCAGCGTAGAGCACGGTCTTGCCTTAGAAGTGCCTCCAGATCACCTTCAGTGTTCTCTTTGTAGCCTTGGGGAGAGACCTGGGGCAGAACTTGGCACCTTTGAGTCCTCACTAATGCACCCTCCTCCCCTGTTCTGGTTTTCAGTTCCAGTCGCATGGAGTGACCCAGCTCCTCTCCCTGTCTGCATCGCAGCGCTTCCTGCCTTGCTCTTTGCGTTTCAGTTTGGTTGGAGGTTGAAGCAAGCAGCTGCCTCCCATGGGTTTGGGCTGTTCTTGGTGGCTGCTCTGTCAAATAGACGTAACCTCCTCGGTACCAGAGGGTCCCTCACAAAGCTCTGCCCAGGTGTAGTGCCAGAGACTGACCTGAGGTCTAAAACTCAGATCTAGGCTTGTCTGATGCTTCAGGTAATCCACTTTACACATCCTTAGCCCCTTCCAAATCAGAGGCCATGGCCTGACTCCCACAGCAGAGTTGGGCTCCAGGAGCTTAGACACCTCCGGGAAGCGACTCATCCATCCTTATGGATTGTGGAAGTGCAGTGAATCACTCTGCAGCTGAACCTCTCTCCCCTTCCATTTAGAACAGTTGAGGCAGCCAGAGCACGTAGCTAAGACCTGAAGATGCCCAAAGTGAAGCCTTTGATCGGTGACCAAGGTGTCCACCCCTCGGCTAGGTTCAGAAGCAGCGGCAGACCCATGTCTCCATTGTCACACTTGTTCCTTCTCCTCTTCTTTAGGAATGTTCCTGGCTGAAATCATTGAGAAGTACTTTGTGTCACCCACGCTCTTCCGAGTCATCCGCCTGGCTCGCATTGGACGCATCCTGCGCTTGATCAAAGGAGCCAAAGGAATCCGCACCTTGCTTTTTGCCTTAATGATGTCCTTGCCTGCCTTGTTCAACATTGGCCTCTTGCTCTTCTTGGTCATGTTCATCTTCTCCATCTTTGGCATGTCAAACTTTGCCTACGTCAAGCACGAGGCTGGCATAGATGATATGTTCAACTTTGAGACCTTTGGCAACAGCATGATCTGCTTGTTCCAGATCACCACATCCGCTGGCTGGGACGGCCTGCTGCTGCCCATCCTCAACCGGCCTCCTGACTGCGACCTAGACAAGGAGCACCCCGGCAGTGGTTTTAAGGGGGATTGTGGGAACCCTTCCGTGGGGATATTTTTCTTTGTGAGTTACATCATCATCTCCTTCCTGATTGTGGTCAACATGTACATTGCCATCATCCTGGAGAACTTCAGCGTGGCCACGGAAGAGAGTGCGGACCCGCTCAGTGAGGATGACTTTGAGACCTTCTATGAGATCTGGGAGAAGTTTGACCCCGATGCCACCCAGTTCATAGAGTACAGCAAGCTCGCAGACTTTGCTGATGCTTTGGAACATCCCCTCCGCGTCCCAAAACCCAACACCATCGAACTCATTGCCATGGACCTGCCTATGGTAAGTGGAGACAGGATCCACTGTTTAGACATCCTGTTTGCCTTCACTAAACGTGTCCTGGGGGACAGTGGGGAGCTGGATATACTCAGACAACAGATGGAGGAGAGATTTGTGGCATCCAACCCTTCCAAAGTGTCTTACGAGCCCATCACAACCACGCTGCGGAGGAAGCAGGAAGAGGTTTCAGCGGTGGTTATCCAGAGGGCTTACAGGGCTCGCTTAGCACGGCGGGGCTTCATCAGCCGAAGGCCTGCATCCACAAAGCTGGAAAACGGGGGAGCAAACAGGGAGAAGAAGGAGGGGACCCCATCGACCGCATCCCTCCCGTCCTATGACAGCGTAACCAAACCCGAGAAGGAGAAGCAGCAACGGGCAGAGGAGGGGAGGCGGGAAAGAGCCAAGAGGCCCAAAGACGTCAGGGAATCCAAGTGCTGAGCCGGTGGGGATCGTACAGTCCCCGGGGCCGTTCGCAAGCAAAAAGGTTGCTTCCAGACTTCCTGAGACGGAAGAGCTGCGGAGACACTTAACCTGAAGATCTTATACCAAACATAGTCTGCTTCCTGTGTGACAGCGTTGCATCTAAAGCAGTGAGCTCCCGCCTCTTGAAGGGACCCTTTGCAACCAACCCAGTTAAACACCCCCAGAAACGAGGATGAACAAAGGATTTTCTGTCGTTTGGGCAGGTGGATACTGCATGTTCCACATCAGTCAATGCAACTTAGGACAAACAAGCAAACTAAACCACACACTCCCCCCCCCCCCCCAACCGAAACCTGCTGCTGGGATTCCTGTATTCGTCCAAAGCAGCCCCTAAAATGGATTTGATTTCGCTGTTCTGTTGGTGATTCTTCCGGAAAGAACCCCCCCAGAGTCACAGTGTTCAAGGGTTTGTTCCTGCAAAACTAGGTTTGCATTTAGTGAAGCAGCAAAAAAAAAAACAACCATAAAACACACACAAAAAAAAAGAGGAAAAAGTTAAAACAAGGAGAACAAAAAAGAGGCAAAACAAAGCAGCAAAGCCCCATTTAACCCAGGCCCTTTGGTTCTCATCGTTTCTTTGCTCTTTCTTAGCTACATTCTACTTTCTCCATGGGCTTTACTTGGTTTGGGAGATGGGGTCATCGGGTACCTTCAGCCTGGGGCCAGCTCAGGCTGGTTCCCCCCCAAAAGTGCTCGTTCAATGCATGATGGCATGCCGTGACCAGGGACCATGCATGAGGAACCATGAAACCACGAGACACAATAACCTGTCCACAGCAGTGTGTTAAGCCATAAAGTCGAGGCACTCCACTGACAAGGTACCCCTGGGTTTGGGATCTGCCAGGAGCCATGCCTTTCACCAGTACATCCCAGTTCTTAGCGCCCTTCCCTAGAGCCGCCAGTAGGAGACCGAGCAGAAGGACAACAAGGAGGTGAAATACGTGTGTGTATGTTTAATACATGGCTTTTTATTTGGGGTGGGGGTTTTTTTTGCCATCTTTTTGCACATTAAAATAGAATAACCAAACTCAGTGCTGCTCTGGACCTCATCCAAGGGGAGATGATACAACCTGAGAATGGCTTCTCCTACTGTGTCACTAAACCCAAGCTCTAGGGCTTCGATCCCAGTCCATTTGTACCCTGTATTTAGCAGTAATAGTCTTCCTCAGCCTCCATCCTGCAGCGTAGACACTTTGTGCTGGTAGAGATAAGTGCTAAAGGAAGCCCTGTGTTATCTCTGCTGGGAGAAACATGGGGAGCTTCCCCACAGCAATGCCACGTGTGGGGCTGGGGGCCAGGGATGTGACTGCCAGCGGCCCATTGTCCCCTGGCCATCAGGATTCCTGCTCCGGGTGGGATGCTGAGAGGTGGCTTTTGCAAACCCTGAGCCCTTCCTCTCCCTTGGGAGCAGGGAATGGCACAGGAAGGGCCACATCCCAGGGCTGCGACCCAGCTCCTGGCTGCCTTCACCTCCTCCCCATTAGCGCTTTCATGGAGCGGTGCCCACCATGGGATGGGCAGGAATCGGAGCTACCTCTTGCCTCAGTCTCGCTGCAGCAGTAACTTGGTGCCACTGGAACATCACGAGCCACATCCAAGCGTTGCTTTTCCTCCGTGACCAGGCTCAGCCCTCCCGCAGCTCCCGTTTTGTGGTGTCCTCGTCGCTACCCAGCCACTGCTCTGCTTGAGCTGTTTCTTCAGGGCCAGCATCGGGTGTCCCCGCAGGGCAGGGCAGCAGCGCGAGGGCTCCGTGCTGCTCACCTCCATCGGGGATGCTGAGGTCGAGCATGGACCACAGGAAGGGTACCCAGCACAGCAGGAAGCAAAGCCCCTCGACGGCAGGATGAACCTTGGTTTGCATCATCCACAACCCAGAGAATCCGAGGAATCACTTGAAATCCCAAAGGCCAGCAGGAAGCCACCGGTGCCCCCGGCATCCTCCATGGCAATGGAGCAGTCCTGCTGCTCCCAGCACCACAGTAAGGAACCTTTTCTATCCCGTCAGCTCGTGCCCCACTCGCTCCTAGGATGTGATGTGTAATATAACACGGGAGAACCCAACAACCTCCATACACATGTACAGGCTACATTGTAAAACAGCACAAAACGAGGCAAATAGCTGAGAAGTGTGGTTGAACTTTTTAAAGATACTATTATAAATAGTGTAATATATCCTTTTATTTTATCAGCATGCCTTTTTGTAAATACAAAGAACTACAAAAGAAGTATAGAATGGCTTCTGGCTTATGCCATTGTCCATGGTTATCCTTATTTTTTTAATACCTTTCTGTTCTCCTCCGACTTTAGAGCCAGTGACTGTCCCCAAAGGCAAAAAGAGAGAAATAACCCCCTATTCCCCCCCAAAAAAAAAACCCCAGCTTTTAAACAAAGCTTTATTGCAAACGATCTTTGCAACAGCAAAACTCTCCATTTTTGGGTTCCGATGTGCAATAAGTTGAGCACTTCTATGCAAGATTTGGCTCAAGTTCATCGTTGTTCTTCAGCTGGGCTATTGACTGGTAGGTGGAGCTTGGTGCGTTGAAGCGTTCGTGCTGGCCATTGCATTCAGCTACTCGATTAATTTCCAATAAAAAGTCCCTTCAAACTCTGGATACAGATTGGATTTCTTTACCATCAGAGCTGGGATAGAGGCAGGAGGCCGCTGGCATCAGTCGGCATCACTGGGATGGGATGGGAGCGAGTTCTTGCTTGGTCCTTGTGCTCAGAGCAAGGTTTTGCTGGGGGTTTGGGTGGATTTCCCCCCTCCGTGGCCTCCCCAGGGTGGGTTTTCCATCAGCTGCTGAGCAATGGGGGCCACGTCTCTGTGGCCTCGATGGGAGGAAGGACAGAGCTTTGCTCTGAGAGCACAAGGGCCATCTGTGGGATTTGGATCCTGGCGTTGTGGGAATGAAGCAAAGGGGGTGTTGCCAGTGCAAAAGATGGAGCCAAACCTCCAAGGAGCTCTTTAGGCTCCCCCATGTCCAAAACTGGGTTGATTTGGGATCAAGGCCTTCCAAGAGCAGAGGGGAAGGGTGACAAATCCCAATTCCAGCCTCTTTATTCCCTTCTCTTAAAGCAGGGAGGCCGATGTTGCCCCAGCCAAAGGAAACTCAACCCATGACAGAGCCCACACTTGAGTTGGAGTCGAATTTGGTGCTGCAAACAACCCCCTGTGAAAGCTCAATACTGTGTATTAGAGGTTGCATGGTGGCTCCCTGTGATCTTACCCAACATGATGAACAATCACGTTCCTCTAAGCCAAAAGACAATGAAATAAAGGTTACCCTTTTCACTCCACGAGGGAAGGTGGTCTCGGTGTCGCCATTATTTGCATCCTCCTCCCCTTCCATCTCTCCAAGGTGTTTTAGGGTGATTTTAGCTGGAGTATGCACAAGAGGGCAGAGCAAGGTGCAGTGGAAGCTGCCGGAAGGGAGCTTGATGTGTTCCTTGCTGTTGGGGCTCTGTGGGTGCCCTGCTCTGAGCTGCCTGCACTGGTCCATGGGGACCGATGCTGTCAGAGCCCTTGGGCATTGTGGTGTGATGGGGACGTGTCCATGCGCAAGGGATGGGTTGGAGCTCGATGAGCTTTAAGGTCCCTTCCAACCCAAGGGATCTGTGATCCTGGGATCTAGGGCCACCAGCGAGCCCGTCCCCTGAGAGGCCATCACATCCCTGTTGGCTTCTTGCTTTCCCCATGCATCCAGTGGGGTCCCCCATGGAGTGACAAGGGCTGGTCCATGGGGACCTTACCCATGCTCAGCGTGCAAGTGTGAGGCCCTGCTGCTCGGGAGGGCCCTGCACACCCCAAGCCAGCATCAGCCCATCCAGCTTGTCCCACTTCAAAGGGCTGAGCAGGGCACAGCTCCAGGTATCAGCTCTGATTTAACCTGAGGTGGTCGCAGTGGCTGAGGGACCAGCTTGGAATGAGGTTTCTTATTCGAGTTTGGGCCCAACTTGTTCCAACAATGTGGGTTTTGCTGCTCAGTTCAGGCCAGGTCGCTGCACGTTGTAGCTCTGAGCAGGAGGGTGCAAGAGGATGCTCAGACACCCCATCTGTGAACCGGGTGTCTCCTTCCCTACCTCACAGGGGTGTTGTGAGGCTCAGTCAGTGACTGAGTAATGCAGTGCAGAGCTGGGGGCACCGAGGGATGCGGGGGGTGACAAAGATGCTGCTATCGAAGTGCTCCTGACCCAGCATCTCCCCACAGAGCTCCTCTCCCTTTGCATACCCTGTTCATGGCGCTGGCGTTGGCCCCGTGCTGGTCTTACCCTTCCCCTCCTCGGTCCTGTCCTGGTTTACATGGAGAAAGGAGGCTGAAGGGAGGGAGGAGGAAGGTGGTGAAGCAGCGGGCTGGGGGTCGATGTCTGATCTTTGCGTTCCTTTGTACTGTACATCTTTTTACTTTGGACTTTGCAATAAAGAGGGATGTCCATCTTGTTTTAACAACTTCTGCTGCCTGCCCTGTCCTTCTGTTCCCTTTGCGCACCCCAAAGCCCTCAGCTCAGACGGGTCCTAGAGCAGAAACCAAGAGCATCACTTGGGGACCTCCATCTTCAGTGGGTTTAGGGCTATCACACACGTGTGCCAGTGTTCAGATAGCTGCAGCTTTCCCTGGCCCCATCAGCAACACAAACCCCATCCAGGACTCCCCATAACACACAGCCTGTGGGTTTGGGTTACTCTGCAGATGTTCCTTGGCTCAGAAATGGGTAGGGAAAGGTAAAACTGCAGTGAGATACAGGCCAAGAAGGGAGCAAAGCCTCCAGCCCATCAGCGCACCCAGCTCCTGGCTTCAGGAAAGCCAAGGTTATCACGCAGAGCACAAAGCAGCTCTGCAATCACACTCAATCAGGTCACTGAGTTGTAATTAACCTCTGCTGTGAATAATGAAGCCAAGGTGCTGCCTCAGCACAATGACCCAGCAGAGGGGGTTTATTCCCTCCCTGTGGCCAGGGGAGCTCGGCTCCATCTCTGGCATCCAGGGACAACCAGGAGCATCCCCAGCGCAGCCGGAGGCGGTGGTTGGTGGACGTCCATCTCCAGCAGCACCCAAGCCAAGGATGAGACCCTCCCCGCCCTTAGGAACACACGGGGTCGGTGTCTGGGTCCCAGCCCCTTCCAATGAAGCTTTATTGGGCCTCTGTTTCGGGAGGTGCTGCAGCTCGGGCTCCATCCCCGTTTCAAGCAGCGTCCAGCACCCAGCAGCAGGAGGGCACGGCAACCGCGCCGAGGACGATGGAGACCAGGAACCCCCCGAGGATGCCCGAGGCCACGGGTACGACCCAGCCCAGGAGGCTGCGGGTGTACGGCGGGGGCGGGCGCCTTTCCACCACCAAGTCCCCGAGGTCCCCGCTCGGTGCCCGCCGGTCGCGCTCCCGGCGGCGCCGCTCGCCCTGCAGCAGGAGCGGGGAGCGGGGCCGCCCCGCGGCGCGGCCGTAGCCCCCCACGTTCCGCAGCAGCTCCAGGCTCCGGTCCTGGTTCAGGTTCTTGCCCAGCTCCCGGGCGATGTCGGGGCGCCCGATGCGGCGGAGCCCGCGGGCCAGGCGGTCCCAGGTCAGCGCCTTCCCCGCTCGCCCCAGCCAGTCCCGGAGGGTTTCCGAGCATCCCACGGGAGCGCGCAGGTCCCGGCGGTGCCGGGGGGGGATGCGGTTGTTCTCCTCGGAGAGGCGCTGCAGCTCCCGCTCTCCCAGATCATCCGGGCCCGACAACAGCAGCCGGAGCCGGAGGCACTCGGACGTTGCCAGCAGGTCGGCGATGCGGCTCATGGTGTGGCTGCCCACGTTGGCTGCCACCGTGTCCTCGCACCGGCTGCCCGCTGCCAGCAGGAGCAGGATGAGGCCCACAGGTACCAGCATAGAGCGGGTGCTCCTCGGCATCAAGGAGGCCACGGGATGCAGAACCTCCTCCTTCGTCTGACCTCATAAACCGGAGTGTTCCAGGGATGTGTTCCCTGTTCCCCGGTGCATTGTCCTATGTCACCTCCCAGGAGTGAGTGTTTCCTGTCCAGCTCAACCCTGTGCCTCCTGCCTGCATCCCCAACAGCATCCCTGCCTGCATCCCTGACAGCATCCCTGCCTGCATCCCTGACAGCATCCCCGACAGCATCCCTGGCTTCCAGCCTAAAGCATCCCTGCCTTCCCTAACTCACCCTCCCAGGGTTTAGGCTCCAAACACACACAGCACAGACACATCTTGGGATGTCCCCACCACCCTCTCCCCATTTCCCAAAGGCCTCTCTGAGTCAACAGCAGCAGCTCTCCTTTCCGTCCCTATGGAGGGAACCCACTTTCCCTCTCCCACCTCAAAAGGATGGAGCAGGGTTGAGTTGAACCAACGTGGGTTTGCTCAGGGACCAGGAAAGGACCCATAACCACGAGATGGCCCCGCACCACCAGCACATCCTCCTTATAGCAGGGTGCGGATAAAGCAGAGGATGGAGCCTTCCTCCCATTTCCCATCCATCCTCCGAGTAATTTATTCATAGCTCCATAACCTCAGGGGTCCCAATAAGAGGCCGGAGCTGCCGCATTGTCCCGGATGCGCCAGGGCCAGCACAAAGGCTCCAGGCACCTACCAGCCAGGGATGCTACCGTGTCCCCTATGGCACAGGGATACAGCAACCCATGGGGCTGGGAAAAAGCCACTTTTCCCTTTATTTCCATTCATAACAGCAGCAAAAGGTGAGAATCCATCCCTGTGGCATGGCCGGGGTCCTGCAGGGATGGAGGGGACCTAATGGTAGGTGTCCCTGCTCATGGCAGGGGGTTGGAGCTGGATGGGCTTTAAGATCCCTTCATCCCAAACTATTCCAGGCACGTTCAGGTAATCTCTTTAATACTGTGTAATACTTTTCTTCTTAAAATACAGCATTTCTTGAGGTAGACCATTACAGCTCAAAAGCATTTCTTACTCTTTCTTCTTTCTCAGCCATTAATAAGCCATGAATTAAATACTTTCATGTACAATATGTTGCAAAATGAGGTAGAAATGGTTACAGAGAGTGTACAAATATGATAATAATAATTAATAATAATAATAATAAGTCTTCAGGAACCCAGGACCACTTTTTGGAGGAAGAGGAGGGGGAGGTGACTGCCCCCCCTCCACTAATGCCCTTTGCACCCATGCACGTTCCAATGGGAAACCATCCCAAAACAGTGGGAAACCATCCCAAAACTGGCCAATACAATGGAGGGAGCATGTTCTGCATGTGCAGACCCTGAGGTTATGGGGGGGCAGCTCCAAGGTGGCCCCAGAGCAGTTGCATCCCCGATACAATACAGAGCAATAGAAGAAAGTGATAAACTGAGGAGCTGGAGACAAGAAATGAACCCCCCCACCCTTGAGATGCAAAGGGGTGTCCATGGGGATGTGCAGTGGGGTCATGCTCTGGGTGATGCATGGTGCCATGATTGGTCAGTGAGGGGGAACCCACACTCGGCCCAAAACCTGGACTGTTTTTGGGGGGGAAAGTGGTTTCCTGCAACTCTGTGGTCACCACAAGCCTCTGCTGGGGCTTTTTGGTGCTTGGAGGATGGTGGGAAGCTAAAACCTCCTTTATTTGCCATGGAAAGGGAGCAGAAGCCTGACCCAAAAAGTGATGCCCCGGCTCCCAGCCTACGGCACGGACACTGCCCCTTGAGGACACGTTACTCCACCAAAGGCTACGAGAACAATGGTAACCCAAGGAACTCAACTCATGGCATGAGAGATGTGAAAAGCACCCAAAATACATTCAACTTTGCTCTTTGTAACAGCTTCAAGTTTTTTTTTTGTCTCTTCCTTTCTTCCTCCAGCCGTTTTTGGAAGCAAATGCAATGAAGCAGCTTTGTCCCAGGTCTGAAAACTCTTTAGAAAGCTCTTTGCCTACCATAAAAAGAGGGTTTTAAACACATTCTTTTCTCTTTTTGTTGAGGTATTTCTTTTCCTGAGTAGTTCAAAAGCAAAAAACAAACCCAAAATCACTACAAACCTTACAAAAATAAAAACCCAAGTCTAGGAGATCCATCTACAGCCTTTAACTCCAACCCCCCACCCCGGTCTGTGGCTTTCCCCTCCCCATTCATTCCCTCCTGGATCATGGCTGCTGGTGCCATGGGCGAGGGGCTGCTCTGCTCAAGACGCCCGAGGTATTCCTGTTGGGAACAATCAATCAAAGGGATACAAAAAGGATCAGTAAGAGTCAAGCTGTTGGGTAGCCGAGGCTGGAAAAGCGGATGCGGAGGTGTCTCTGGCCCCGCATCCCTGCGCCAGGGATGGATGGACGGGAATACAATAAATAGGTTATCCTGAGTTCAGTGGGCGCCGGAAAACCAAGGAGAGGAAAAGCCTGGCCGAGGCCAAAGGAGTCGGGATGAGGCTTGGTTATGCAGGACCAGAGCCTCCCCAGACCCCGCTGCAGCCCCTCCACACGGTCCCAGTGCCTTGGGATGGGGAGAAGGGTCCACGCCGGTGCCCCCGGGCATCAGTGCCTGGTGCCGTAGAGTTTATCCCATTCCAGGAACAAGTCCAGCTCCTTCTGGGAGGCAGCGGGGCGCACCTTGCACAGCGCCTTCTCCAAGTCCTGGTAGGAGGTGGGCTGGAGCTGGCCCTGCAGCCCATGCAGCGCGGCGGCCCCGGCGCGCTGGCACAGCTGCACCAGCTCGCTGCCCGAGAAGCTCTCCGTGTGCTGCACCAGGGAGGACATCTCCCGCTCGCTCAGGCAGCAGCTCTGCTGAGCCAGGGCGTGATGGAGGATCTGCCTCCGGGCGATGCTGTCCGGGGGGGAGATGTAGAAGCGCTTGGCGAAGCGCCGGTGCGAGGCTTCATCCATGGTGCCGGGCCGGGAGGTGGTCCCGATGACGACCACGTTCTGCTCCGATGAGGTAGAGACGTCGTCCAGGTAGGAAAGGAGCTGGGACTTGAGGCTGCTCACGTCCTCGCCGGCCCGGGCCAGCAGCAAGGCCTCGGCCTCGGTGATGAGCACCACCGCGGGCTGCCGGCAGCTGGCCACGAAGAACACGGTCTGCAGGATCTTCTCCGCCTCGGCTTTCCACGTGGAGAGCAGGGCTGCCCCGCTGAGCTTCAGCAAGGTGGAGCCCAGCTGCGTGGAGATGCAGCGGCTCAGCAGCGTCTTCCCCGTGCCGCGGGGACCGAAGAGCAGGATGGTGCGGGGCGGCCGTCCCGCCCCAGTGTAGGCACCGGGGCGCAGGATGGGCCACACCAGCTCCTCCTCGATGGTGGCCTTCACAGAGACCTGCCCGGCGATGTCCGTCCACTGCACGGGCGGCCCCCGCTCCACCACCTTGGTGTTCACCAGCTCCAAGACCAAGGGGTCGACGTTCTTGGGCTGCTCCTCCACGGCGGCGCTGCTGAAGAGCGGGGCTTTGGGGGGCAGCCGCAGTGGGAACGGGGCTCCCGGCTCAGTCGCCCCTTCCCCGTTGGCGAGAGGCGCATCCCCGGTGCCGTAGGGCGGCGAGACCATGCCCTTCATGGGCTGCCCGCTGTACTTGCCGCTGTGCTCCTCGGCATTCCCGGCTCCCGACGGACGCTTCCCGGGCTTGAAGGCCACCTGCGGGGACTCGGCGCTGCCGCCGAACCCATTGCCCTGGCACTCGCCGTTGTCCGGCAGGGGGTAGGGGGACTTTGGCTGCTCGTAGCTGTATTTCCTATAC
>JAVHNF010048823.1:0-16431 GCA_034783455.1 Micropsitta finschii
AGTCATAGGCAGTACTCACAGATCAAGGGACTACTCAGTGTGGGAAAGTGACACTCTGCACTGAGACTCAAGTCAGCACTGTAAACGGAGAAGTCTCCTTCCCAAAGGCTGAGCTATGCTGGCTGTGCAAGCCTGAGTTAATAACAGAATAGCTATGATGCCAAATGAGGGGTGTGCCAGCAGTTTAAGATTTTTGTGCCTACATATTGGGGCAAATTCTGTGCTATTTGCTACCTGGTGGGAGCCGCATAGCCATAATAGAACATGGCTGTGTATGCTGCCATCCACACTTCTGTGAAGTACTATTTTGTGCTCACCACAGCAGCCAGCTATAAAAGGAGGCTTCCACTCACCAGAAAGATCAGTTCTACCATAAGAAACAAGCATGTAGCAGGAGCCGTACTAGGTGTGGGTCTCTGGGTGAGTCTTGGACTGTAGCTACCTAAATTATCCACATCCCACTTCCCTGCCATAGCATGGGCATAATATCTGTGTCAGCAATGGCATCTTCTGATGACTTAAACTATACAAATGGTTTTTAAATCATCAGGTGGGAGGGCGTAGAATGGAGTGAAACGTTACTACTGTGTGGCCAAACCCTATGTAAGACTTTGGTTAGCCTTCTTTCTCTGTCTCCTTCTTTATTATGGGACAGGACCCTTGTCTTTCTCATAAAAGCGTCTGTGTTCCCATCCTGGACTGAGCAACACATTGGGCCCTTTACTTCCCTTCCATGCCCAAAGTAGTGCAATGACTTGCTGCTGTACATATGCTACAGCAAAACACAGTAATTCAGCTAGATCCAACTAGAAGTTTGAATAGTAGGCATTAAGGAGTACATTGCCTCAAGGTAACAGCTTGATTCTATACAGTACAGTGCTGTGTTTGGACAGGCACTTTTGCTCACTTTCAACTCAGACATAAGGGGGTTGAGAAGCAGAGTGTAACCAATACATGAATGTAAAGCATGCTCCAGTCAATTAGGTAGTGATTTTTCTGTCAGCCAGGTTTCTGTGCAAATGAAGAGATATCAAGGATGCAGAAAATGATTGAACTCAGCTGAAAATGTACCTCCTGCTTGTGTTCCAAAGTAAATAAAGACCTTTTTACTAGCAAAAAAAGAGCATTGTTCTTTACATTTTACCTTTCCAATACAGATTAAAAATTAAATTGCCAATAAAATTTTATGAGAAAGGAAATTCTTGTTAGAAACTTTATCTCAGGGTATTGATTTTGCTACTGTGAAGAAAACTGCTCTCTAAAAGTTAATAAATAAGAATGAGCAAGGATAGACTTTTAATTGTCTGATTTAATTTAAAATCTTCCAACATATAAAATATTGGTAAGATTATGTTTTAAAAAGAAGAGGTAACCTCCTGGTTTTCCTACATTAAAATGTCAGTTAGAGGATTTTAAATAGTGAAAAGTTGGTCTTAGGTATATGTTAGTCAGTGAACAGAGGTCCTTACTAAACTGTGAATACAGCTGACTAAATCATTGGCCTCTAGTCTGTCTATCAAGATATCTGATGCACATACTGAAGGATGTTACTTGGTTCATTTTACATGCAGCACACTGAAGGGGGCTGTAGTCCTAGCGGCATGTACTAAGTTTTACTTTGCATTAAAAACTCAGCCAAAAAATATACAGCCTAAGCCTGAGAGATTTCTTAATAGTAGTAACTGTGCTTTCACTAACACCGGAAATTTGGCAGTTATGCTCCGGGAAGAAAACTGATTTTACCAATAACAAATATTAGTAAGAAATACTTTCACTCTGCTTTTATATATATGTATGTATGTATACACATCTGCACTTATATATTGTATCCACATGTACTTGTCTTTCTTCTAGGCAACCACGTAGTGATGTCTTCTGATGGATAAGAAACTGAATGAGCAAATAAGAGAATGCTGTGAGTTTTATTCTTTTTCAGACGTGGGAATAGTATTAGCCAACTCTGTAGCTAGAAATATTTTAGAGAGAGGGCCTTCAGCAAGTTCCCACTTATTTTCTCCTTCCAGAATCAGCACAAAACACATACATAACAAAAAAATACTCAAGGTATTTCAAGATTACCTGTTTGCTTTTGTGTAAGAGGAATTTTAGTTGCTTATAGAAACTGCTGGTTTGTTTCTTCCAGGTTGCCTGGAGAATTACCTCAAAGCAACCAGAGGCATGTTACCCTTCCCTAGGACTCTAATATGATCCATGGGACCCCACAGCTCTGCCAACTCCTGGGTTGCAATACAAATGAGGGATTCTGCCTCAGACCCCTATGTGGTGGAGTGATGCTCTTACATGGGTTTTAGCAGCGTTATCCTGAGATGAATTCAAGTGACGCAAGCTCGGGAGCTGACAAGCACAAATAAATCTCTAAGTGAATGACCTGGCAGTTTGTGTGTGTATACGTGTGTGTCCTTCTTCCCTACTTAATTTTATTCCAGGAGTGGCTACCGTCTTGTACTGTTGCGGCTTTCCTTTTTAATCTCATGAGTGCCTGCCAGCTGCTCTAGATACTCGGAAGAAGATGGCCACTTGGGCTCTTTCCCGTAAGCCGTGTCCCGAAGTAAGTTCTCACACACAGAAAAGAAATTCAGGACAACAGAAAGATATCAGTGAAAAGGTTCTTTTAGAGTAAAAATTTGATGGAGATTAAAATAGGGCAAAAGTTCAAATGAGAACAAACCACTGCCAAGCAAGCAAGAAACTTGGCAAAAAGGAAGGAAAAGAAACATTGGTTTAAAAGGCAAGTAACCATGGCAAGGCAACAGCTCAATGCTAGAATCTGGTTAAGAACTAATATCACACAGAGCTGTGATTGTTTATTCAAGGCTAGCCCATGAGAGAACAGTTGTCTCCAATGAGTGTTCTCACAGCTTGGATCCAAAATTATAACTGCATTTTTTTAAAACATCCAGCACTTCTTCACAACCCATTTGCTGTTAGACAAAAGAAAAAGAAAGTACAAAGTTTATTCTTAGTGTCTCTTGTGTGTTTAAGGCACAGCTTTACATATGGAAAGGCATTTCATGTCAGCTGTTGAACCAGTATCATGCTATTCTGCAGCAGTTGCCAATGGAAACTGTTGATACATTTTCACTGCCTTTCCCAAGTTTCGGAACTGGAAGCAGAGTATGGTTTAAGGATGTTTTGTTTGTGGGGGTTTTTGGAGGGTGAGAGAAAAGGTCTTGTACCTATGAGTTGCATTACCACAGTTGCCATACAAAGCAGATGATGGACTGTGGGAGCTAACAGCTGTGGAAATAAGTTTAGGCCTGAAATAAAAATAATGGCAGCTTTGATACAAGTAATAATTTACTAAAGATGTTTTGTGGCTATCAGCAAACTCACCACATATCCACACATCCATACACCTGCTTAAGTTGTGCACCTGTTGTCCTACAAATAAATCAAAAGGGAAAAATGGAAGCTCTTAATGTTCCGCTATAAATAAAAGATGATTAATACCATTATAGTGACAAACAGGTATTGGCAGCACACAGAAAGAATGGAAGATTGTCATCTAATTTGTGCTTTTGTTTCGACATCTAGATGAGCTTGGAATACATATACAGTGCTAGAGAGCACAGCTGCAGCCCAGCAGATGAGAAAAAGAGAGCAGGTCAAATCCATCTTTCACTGTATGTCAAAAGTAGCTCAACCAAAGCAGGAATTTTCATGGAAATGAGCACAACCTGATTTTTCTACAAACTGGGTGATTTTATTGTTTACGCTGCTTTGTTGCTCAGAATATCTTGGGCTAAACTAATACACAGTGGTCTATACCAGGTCTGCAAGTCTCAGCACTTTTGGGAACCTGACTTTACAACTATTCTTTGGTGACCTACAGGTCTGTTTGGGTTTGGAAGGCCTTTTTTTTTTTTTTTTTTTTTTTTTGGAATTAACATGTATGTCCTTAAAAAGATCTTTTCAGGCTAAGACCTAAATCACCACATTTGCACTTTGTGGAATCATTTACACATGTGCAGAGGGCAGCTTTGAGAGTTGCTGGAGTCTTTGGTCAACAGGGCACATGAAAATTGCTGTGTAGACAACTTCGAAGTTCCCCATTTACCCACAGACTAATTAAAATGTAGGCAACAGAAGTACAGTATCTTTGAACTTCCTACTTCAGAGCTGGCTACCCTGGCTGTCAAGGTGATTTTGCAAAAAAACTGTTCTTAAAGGAGAGGGTTGGGTTTTAGAGGGTGAAGCTGAAGTACTTAATTTGCTTCTGTCCTGTTCTTCCCCACAACCCCATCTCACCCAAAGGCATGCCATTCCCCTCCAGAAAAGCAGCTACCTCACCTGTGGAATCAGGCTTTCTGGTAGTCTACAAAAGGTGGTCAGGTGAATCAGCTTTATAACAGTGCCATTCCTTCTTTTATGGGGCAAGGTATGGACCACTATTCCAAGGTACAATTTATTTTACTGTGTTTATGGAATCTGAAGTGTGTTTTGCCCACTCTTGAGTAAATGTAGCTTACATTAGGGGCAAATAGCTCCAGTGCTGGGAGATGGAGGGCTTGGTGTCTGATATGACTGCATTTCCCCTATGCCTTTGCATATCACAGAATCAAAGAATCATAGAATGGTTTGGGTTGGAAGAGACCCTAAAGACCATCTAGTTCCAGACCCCTGCCCTGGGCAGGAACACCATCCACTAGAACAGGTTGCTCAAAGCCCTGTCCAACCTGGCCTTGAACACTGCCCAAGGAGTATCTTCCCAAACTCCCACCTGCCATTGTATCAAGCCAAACTGCTACAGCACATTAGAGAGATAGGCAGTCTTCTATTCCATTTGTTTCTTTGCCTGTCATCTAAAGTCTTTCTAGGTTGAAAAATCATAACCTCATATTTTTGCGGTGCTCTGGATACCACCTGCACTAAGCTCCTAATGTTAGATTCTGTATCCCTGGCACATCGATGGAGCTGTGCAGTGGTCTTAAGGAGCACAGAGGCTTTACATTGATTTTTATCAGTATGTATACTTTATGTAATGATAAATATATATTTATATATATACTTTGTGGGGGCAGAGTAGGGATGACTACATTTGATCCCAGGCCCCTGTGCAGGACAAAATCTGCTCTCAGATTCTCTCTGATCAGTCATGAAGACTTTCGCGCTCACAGCCTGATCCAAAGGGCACTGAGTCCTTCTCTGCACAGATATGTCACTGCTATGAACAGGTGCTTGTAGAGAAATCAAGAGGGAGTTCAAAGCATATGTGAAAGCAGAACTCAGCCTACTGTTAGTGCATATCTTAAGTTTGCTAAAGAGTAATATATGTTCCACTTTTGTGTTATTGTCTTTTCCTTGGTTGTCAGTGAGCACCTTTGGATCCTGTAGTATGAAGTGGGGACACATTGTCACTCTTCCTTGACAACTCTCCCCTTCTTGACTGTTGTCAGGAATTCACGATCCAAATGACTCATGTTATGTGAGCAAATATTGCCTTAGTTTGAATGATTTTATTTTCCTTGCATCCACCTTTGAATGTTACTATAGTAATATCTCTGTTTTTCCTTGTCAGGGAACTGTCACAGACAATTTCATAAACCTTTTATGCAGCTACAGTGCAAAGAAAATGATGTATTTATATTATGCTTGCCTGTAAATAAAAAGGGTATTTTAAATGAATGGCATATAATTGAATCACAAGGAAAGAATAAGATGCCAGAACCAAACAGGTTAAAAAATGAGAACATACTGGAATTCTCTCCCTTGCTCAACCTTTTCCCAGAACTCTACCTCATCCCATTCACTTCTTTTTCTGGACATGAGCAGATGGAGAACCGGGAATTGAAAGAGATAATTCCCTGGCTTTGTGCTGCAATGAAAATAACACACTATCCTTCAGCAACTGCAAGGAAGGACTAGGTCGTACTGCTGGCTGGAACACGCCAAGTCACTTGATAGGAAGACCATAATAATTTGGTCTTTAGACATCAGGGGATGAAGTGTCCTCACTGGGAGGGTCTGAAAGTGGGACTTTTCAGATGCTTCAGTTGCTAAGATTCAAAAAGTCTTCTCCAGACATGAACATATGGTGATTTTCATTTTATATATATATATATATATAATTTGCCACATTTGCAAAAAATGTCCACAAAAATGGCAAACAAGCATATGCACAGAACATCCTGAAAGTAGATACCAAGTTTCAAGTAGCACAGTGTTAGAGTATCTTAACGAAGGCTGTATGCTTTCTTTTCTTCCTAAACAAATAATTTTCCCTGATTTCAATCACAACTTAAGAAAAACAAAAGAAGGCCAAAGTATTTTGGTTGAATTTCCCCCATCTGGATCACAGGAAAATAAAAATATTCAGTTTAATAATTTAGTTCAAACAATTAAGTTTGGTAAAGTTCTGAGAACATGAAAGCAGTGTGTTGCAATGGAAAGATCTTTATGGTAGAAAATGATCTGTGTGTACTCTAAAGCAGAGCTATCCATCAGGTGGGCCAGTTCAGTCTAGCTTTCAGACTTGGTCCACTGCAGGCCAGTAAGACCCCCTATACCTGAATGTCACCAGTGTGTGTGAGAAGACACCTAGACTGCTGAGACATCCATCAAGGATGGAAAAGACACTGGAGATGGGTTGTCTTATCCACATGGCCTTTGAGCAGGCCTAATAGCAACACTTAGTCTCCCCATAATCATCACCACTAATGTCATAGTAGAGGTTGTGAGACGCTACTAGAAATGTTTACATACATCTCTCTCGTGTTACCAGTAACACCCCATACTAAACAGGTCTGCCTGTCACTCCCATGTATGTGTCTTGCTGCATGTTAAATGGGTTGGCTCCCTCATCTTACATTGGTTATTCAAGTGCAGCTTTTTCTGAAACTAAAGAATTTGCTCAAAGCTCCACAGATTGACATGTGTGCAGTGAGCAGACCGAGACCCAAAGAGGCAATTCGACATCCCTGTAGTGTCTGTCAGGAATTCCTCTTTCTCCTTTTCTATACCCTGCTTGAGCCTCCTGCTGCCAGTTCTCCCCATTCAAAGTATGGGACTGCCAATCACAGAAATGTCATAAACTGAAGGAGAAGGTGCTGGATACTGCTGCATGAGCAAAACCAGCCAGATGTCTGAGTTTGTGTAAGCACCAGGATCTGGCAAAAAGTGAATACAGGTTTTCTCTGAGCCCTGAAATGAGCTAGAGAACCAGTGTAAGAGTAGAGCCTCAGCAGAGCCTCAATAGGCATCTTGAGGTCTAGACCTGCCCTGGGAAAGTGACCTGTCTTTGCAGTGAGTAGGAATTTCATGTGGGCATTAGGATTTCTCAACTGAAACCATTCCTGCATAAATTATTGTTTTTAAACCTCCTTAAAAGAGGTTGAAGGCACAGAACAGCTAGGAGAAGATACCGTATTCCCCATGTTAAGTAAGGTTACTGTGGCAGGGTCCCACCACTGGAGTCACAATTTTCTGCTGCACTACTGTATGCTTCCCAGAGAGGCCTGTTATTTACATTTCCTTATATATCTCCCAGACAAGGGTTCTGTTAGGTAACAAAAATCTGCCAATTTCTTTCTGCTTAGTTCAGTGGTAGACCAAAGACAGATTATTGCATAGAGGTATGCTTTGTCAGGGTCATGAACCAGCCCACACAGATTAATTTTGTACTTTAGCTTCTTGTGGTTGCCATTTTATCAGTCACTGTAAGCAGCCAGCAGGCTCTTATTTCATCTATGAAGAATGCAGCATTTTAGATGAGGCAAATGGTGTTAGGAACTTGACATAGCTGTGGGATAAGATCTTTAAAAAAGAATATGGCTGTGCCTTCTGCAAATGTGAACAAATGTCCGTAGTTGGTTGGGGCAAAGGATGAAGGAAGTGCTAGTATGGAAATGCTGCTGCATGACAACTGCCAGGGGAGCTTACAAGTACTAGCTGAAGTCTATAGAGTAGAGAGGATAAAACATGATGGCAGGTGATGGGGATGTTGTACATAATGTCCTAAAAGAAAACAAATGAGAGAAGGCAATAGTGAAAAGAGAAGTTAGAAGAAATGAGAACCATTGGAGAGGGAGGAGGAAGCAGCAGACAGCGAAAGCATGGCATTTAATCAAAAATAAAGAGATGAAAAAGTGCAGGAAGGAAATATTTTAGCACTGTAGGAGGATAAGCTTGCAGACAAATTCAGTTTACTTCCTCAGCCAGAAGCAGGCCCTCATACTTTATACAACAAACAAAGCTCTGGTGACATCTCTTATGCCAGCTCACAGGTTTTTCTCCTTCAGATGTAGACATTCTTTATTTTTGTATCCATGGCTGCCCTCCCTGTGGTGCAGGAGGAGGGTGCTTGGGACCGTTTTGTCAAAGTCACTTTCAATGGGACAAAATTCCAGTGTCTGGGACCAGGAGTCCAACCTGAAGCACTTGGTATTCTTGAACACTTTAATCTCAACTTTTAACAAAAATGTGTTTGCAGATAGGAAACCACTGTTCAGTATTTCACTTAGCAGCTCTGAAATGAGGCCGCATTCAAGCTATCTGCAGGGATGTGTTTGCAGAGATTTCATCACTAGCAAACAAATCTTTGTAGGCTCACAGTGTAAAATAAAGACTTATTATTTTCCATCTGTTTTACCATTCAGCATTTGTCCATCTTACACTGACACTTCAAGCTGGCTTGTTGTGATTAGTTTAGTGTGGCAGAGAGATTGCTCACATCATCAGTCAGAGCTCAGGCTCACAGTCCTGGGCTGAAGGTGTAGGTTAAATCCACACGAAACGCTTGTACTATCATAAAAACACTGGTGCCTATGGCAAAATTCTTCTTTCTTCCTTTCTTTCTTTCTTAGAAAGTTTTGGTGAATAAGGTCTAGAAACAAGAATGAGGTGTGGGGGTGAGGAAGCAGCTCTAGCAGGGGAAGGGCAGAAAAGACAACTTATTTCATACATATGTGCTGTGCATATGTCATGACTCACCAGGATGTGAATCTGCAGTGGGAATAAAGAGCAAAGGAAAAAGACAGGGTAGGTTTTCATTTGGAGTCACAGAGGCTTTTTTTATGAAGACTTCTTGGTCTTGTCTTCCTGCAGTGATGGGACTGATCAAGGCATTTTTAATTAAGTAATGGTTCCAGCTAAAGCTGTTAGTAATAAGAGAGCTGGCTAGCTTATGTGAGCAGTGATGGGTCAGCTGGGTCACAAGTTGAAATGTGCTCAGCTTTGTATGGTAGCAGTTCCGATTGGATGTTGCTTGCAGTGGTGGCCTGTGTGAGTTTGGAGATCTTGGCCCAGTTTTCTTTGGACACAGGTCCATGTCGTAAGAAAGAATTATAAGCTCTCTTTTAAGAGTTCCCATGGAAGTCTCTGCAGAGACCATGAAAACATGGGCATAAAGAAAAAAATCTCACAAAGTAGACAACTTGCAATTCAGAAGGCAGCAAGCGCATCTTAGACCTGTCACAGATAGGAGAGAACCTCCTGTGCAGGATTGTTGGGCACCTTCTGGTGAAGGTGTAGAGAATGCCTGACATTCACTTTCTATTACTGCCTGGCTGCTGTGAGAGTGCCTTTGTGTTGCAAGAAATCATTGTAATAAAGAACAGTGATCATATCACTTTAATTTATGCAACCAGCAAGGATGCAGAATTATGAAGCAAATATGTAGAAAAAATCCCACCCAGCTCCCCCTGGGAAGGCTGCATATAGAGACATATAGCAAAGTGAGGATTTCCAGAGTGACAACAACTCACCTGTATAAGAAAAGGATTTAGGTTTGGCTTCTGACCTCCCTCTCCTCACTAAATACTGCTTGTATTTAGCCTGAAACTTCTTTAACCAGGGACTATCTTGATCCCACAGAGTACAAGAGGAATACGCCCATTCAGTTGATAGATGCAGAATCAAGTCCTGAATTTCCCTGGAACCAGACACTTTAGAGATTTTTAATTTAGCAGTTTCCACTGAATTGAGAATTGATGCCATTTTTTCCACCACAGTAAATGGAACGTACTGTTGCCAAAGTTCCTGCTACTGTATAAGCATGGAAAACCTGATGGTTTCTTAAGACGTATTATCTGAATAGGTCCCACTGGCTTGTTGTAGTTTCCTCCCCACTGAAAAGCTATAGTCCTTTGAAATGAGTTGCAGGAAAACTAATTAATAAGGCATATGCTATGTTAAAACCAAGAGAAGTGTTATGAGATGGATAAGAAATATGTTCTCTTGGACTAAAATGCCTCAGTAGGTAAACAAGGACACTTCAGGCCCTCTAATAGGTAAGATAGAGCTGTCCTCATGCAGGAAGTTGTTCCATTCCAGGTACAGGACTTAGCCCTTCTTTTTGTTGAACTTCATGATCTTCCTGTCAGGCCATTTCTCCAGCCTGTTTAGTCCCTTCTGAATGGCAGCATGACCCTCTGGCATATCAGCCACTCCTCCCAGTTTTGTGTCATCTGCAAACTTGCTGAGGGTACACTCTGTCCCATCATCCAGACCATTAATAAAGATGTTGGGGTGTTTGGAGGTAGGTGATCTTAAGGTCCTGTCCAACCTCAGCCATTTTGTGATTCTGTGATTCTATGTTAAACAGGACTGAACCCAGTACTGTCCCCTGGGGTACACCACTAGTTACCTGCCTCCAAATTGACTCCATGCCCTCGATCGCCACTCAGCCAGTTTTCAATCCAGACGACACATCAGCAGCTTGTCTCTGAGGATCTTATGGGAGACAGTGTCAAAGGCCATACTGAAGTGCCAGTGGGCACTAGTCACTGAATCTACCATATTCACAATATCGACTGTGATGAGATTATCACAAAAGTCCAGGGATTATACAGCTGAAAAAGTGGGAACATCTACCCCGCTTCCTTGATGAGAGGCTTTTGTGCAGGAAGCAACCATGAGAACTCCCCATGGCACAGACTGAAACAAATGCTCAGGGCTTCAGGAGGAACTCCCCATGTTGTCATCACTAACCCAACAACATCAGGTAGCTCTTGAGTTCTTCCTCTGAAGTATTACGCATTATTTACCTTGGACTCCTCAAATAGAGCTAGCAGTTGTGAACTAAATCAAGGATATCAAGTTGTTTATTTTCAAGGCAAATATTTTCTGGCAGGCTTGTGTGTGGTTGGTTTCATGGACAGATCCTGAAGGGGAAAAAATGTCATGGAGCTGAGAGCCACTCTACTGACTTCTGAAGAAGAATTTTCTTTTCTTATTTGCATTCTTCATTAGTGGTACACCCAGGCCAGAGAGCTGAGAGTTGAAGCTGAGGCTGACTCACTCATCAGAACAGATAGTAAAAGAGATAATGCATACTGTGAGTAGACCAAAGTGATCAGATTGCTAAAGCCATATATTTTACCCACAGAAGATAAACTTAATGCATAGTCAGACCTACAAATATTTGCTCTTATGGAGGGAGGATACAGACCCAATACAAATCCTAGTTGTGTCATGATCCTTTTCAGTGACAAGAATAATTTATAAAACAACCAGAATATCAAATTACATCTGAAGTAATTCTCACCTAATACTATCCATGGTGGGGAGGATAAATGTCTGGCCCAGGTTGTCTCTGGTGGCATGTGATTATACATGTGAGCATGTGTGTATGAACATACTGATCTAGGTAGCCTTTGCCATCTGAATGCTAGATAGATAAAAATAAAGACTTGTATGATTTCAGGTTTTAAAACTCTTCTCCCATTTTTTTCTGCATGTTTTTATGTCTCTCTCTCTTCTTCTCACTTTCTCTCAGATGTTTCTCCAGCTACCTGGCAATCAGCTTCAGTTAAATCTGAAATACAGTTTTCACTGCTATGCAAGTGGTTGAGGAGAAGCTTGCAGGTGATTTACAAGAGCTCATATGCTGAGGACTATACAGTGAGCTAAATTGGCTCTGTCAATAAAAATCTATCTAAGCATCATTTCAATTTGGAAATAATTTCAGGTTTGAGATTCATTGTTCCTGAAACGCAGATGAATGCATGCCATTCTCTCCCCCTCCCGCCTCCACTCAGACCCAAAAGTGGTATCAAAACTGGCAACTGTCTTTTTTTTGTTCTTCATTCATGAACAGCATAGCTAACATTGACTATGGGAGAGAAAAAGATGTGAAGGCAGTAACATCACATTTTGTCAAATGAACCCTCTTCACCTTCACATTTTTAAGTACTTAGGACCAGTTTTAGTAGAAAAGGTAAATCCCTGAGCCCACAGATCAAAAGATAACTCATTCCCCCCTCACATCTCCCCATCCACAAAGGAGTAGCACTGCAAATGTCAAGGGTGCAGGGTGCCCAGGAGGAGTGCCCCATGCTCTGATGCCCATCCCAAAGTGCCACAGCATCCTTCACTCCTGTCACTGTCTGATGGGGAGGAAGCCAGCACTGCAGCAGCACAGGCAGAAGTTCTTGCTTCTCATGGCACTGTCAAAGACACCCAGCTGCTCCAAACCCTGCTTCCCTTGGGAGCTCAGTAAGGTGGGGGACTACATTGCCTCCTGACAGAAACCCACTCCTGACTCTGACAGACTCTCTTGGCCCACGCCTGTAGGACAAAAGCCAGGCTGGTGGGACCATCCTGCCCCTGTGACTTGTCTTTATGCTGGCAGCAGGAGTGCCTTAGCTGTTTTGGACAATGCACAGGGCCGCAGAGCCAGCAGCCATCTAAGATCACCCACATTCTCAATCATTCAGGGCTGGTTCTCTCCCTCTCACACAGTAACTAGATTGATAGATTGAGATTTAATTAAAAATGATCAGCTACTGCAAGGACAGGCTTTTTCCTTTTTTTTTTTTTTTCTCCTTTTTCCAGGCACTTGGTTTACATGTTTACTGTGCTAAAAACAGTTACGAGCAATCTGGATAGCCCTCTGTTAGCTGTGATGAAAACAGTCTCTAGTATAACCGATGGTGCCTGCCACTGAAGAGGCCCGAGAAACACTGCAACTAAATGGGAAATGAACCTCGCTTTCTACACATCATACGCTGAAGACCTGATGCTGTCTTTCACCTTGGGTCAGTGATGCAGCATCTTTCCTGGAAGGGACTCTGGCTTGTCCATGGTGAGGTCCCTTTGGTGATTCCTACAGCTACAACACAGGTAGTGATGCCTGTGGGCTGTGCTGGGATACACCGTGCACCCATCTTCCCTCCACCATGCCACACCACTCACAGAGCTGTGAAAGGCATGGATGTGGGTGGCACAGAGCTTGCCTTCAGGGCCTGATACTCTTAGGTTGACTGACACATTCAGCAGAGGAATAACATAATTCCTTACAATCATTGGCCTTTGGTGTGCTTGGGCACACAGAAACAAGCTTATACCCAAAATCTTTGCAGAAATATTTCCCTGACATGAGTCTGGGTCAGGGCATGGAAGCAGCTCAGAGCTCTCAAGTCACATTGTGTCTGTGCCTCAGAAATGACTGACCATTGCATCCTCTCATGGGACACAGCTGAGCATCACTGCCCATTCAGCAGCAATGCGGTGCTGTGGCCACAGCCAGCTCTCCTTCCATGTCTGCAAAGCTGTTTTCTGCTCATTCCTACACCCATCCTATAGTTCACCACCCTCCCTCTCTTGCCAGTCTGGGGCCATCTGTATGCTGGGTCCATGTTAAAAAATCCTCCATGCAGAGTTGCTCTGAGCTCAGAGCTCAAAGTGGGCCGATTCTGCAAGAAGGGATGGCAAAGAGAAAAGAAAGTTCATCTCCCCCTTTTGGTGATAAAACATCCATGCATTACTGAGTACTCCTAGAAGTCCTTCTGGTTTTCTCCCAGACCTCTACTGATAATGCAGAAATTGCCCTTCCTTCCCGCCTCACACACAACATGAAGATAGATGCACATACACACACTAATACAAACATGCTGTTAATCTCATGGTTAGGAATATATTATTTTAGGTATTAATGGGCTGTCACAAGTCAGAACATTCCCCAAGCAAAGCTGCTTTATTACCAATTTTGAAAACACCCCTGTCCATCATTATCAAATATCCTAAATACCAATGTTCAGCAGCATTCTGCTGGTACTTAGATTATGAGTCACTGGGTAATTTAGCCCTGTGAGGGAGATTGTAAACTGTTCTCCCCCTGTCTTTTCCAGAGAGGAGATGCCAGTGGGGGACCTTCATTAATATTCACTGTAATGTACATCTGTTTGCCCCCTCAGCCACTGCATGAAAATACACAGGCAGAGGGGGAAGGGCAGAGGGAGAGCTTCAGAATGTTCGTAACTAAGGCAGGAGCCAGGGGTGCACCCCGAGCTGTTTCTGTCAGTCTGACAGGGACAGCAAACATCTACCGCTTCTATGAGCCGTTCTTTGTGGCTTTATAGGCACTGAAACATTTGAAATAAGAAAGGGACTAGCACTGGCTGCGGAATAATAACGAAGCTGAGGTTGATAATGCTCCTCAACAGCTCGGTGTAGAGGCTGGTTCTTGAGTGTGGATGTTGGTGACCCACTTAAGATTTTTAGTTGCCATTCTTCAGAAAACCTCACCATCCACCTTCTGTCCCATTGAGACTCAGCTACAACAGAGTCATACTTCATATTCATCTATAGGAACATCTGGCCCATGTCTAACATTTAATTTCCACACCATTAGAGTCAAACAATACGTGTACATCAGTAGATAATGTAATGCATTATCACGCAAGGCAGAGAGCAGCAATTTATTAGCCTAATTTAAAATAGCCTTCAGCAAAAAATAGTGCATCTTAATTCATGGATCTGAAAGGAATGACATATTTTCCTGTAAAATGCAAAGGTATGAACAGAGATATGCTTTTCCACAGTGGTGCATATATTATTTTCTTTTTTTTTTTAATCTTTTAAAAGATGAAATATCAGTTCTCTGTTAAAAAAAAAAAAAAAAGAAAAAAAGAAAAAAGTTCAAAACCTAGGTACATCCATAATAATACAAAAGGAGATCTTACCAAGGGGACAAAAGAGAAAAAGCTGCCCCAGAACACAAGCACAAGTGACCTTTCCTTTACAGTGAAGTTGTGATCTGAATGTGAAGATCACTCAGACTTTCCATGCTCGAATTTGAACAAATCGAGGCTCCTCAAGTGCACATCAAGCACTTCCTCCTCTTTTTTATCTGTCTTTTTAATCTGAATTTTCAATAAGGGACATTCCCTAGATAGGATGAAAAATATCAAAACAAATTAGAAGCCTTTGCCACCCTAGCACAGTGAGTCACTTTTCACAAGCCTTTGATTAAAGACCGTAACTTCCTGCTAGGGGGAAATTTAAATTCCCAAACGCCAGAGCAACACCAAGCTTATGTGCCACCCAAAGTTCACCTCAGCTCTCTGGAGCGGGATAAATTTTCTCACTTTTGGTTAATAAATACATCATGTCTCCAGCCATACTACTCAGCTTCTATCTCTAATGTACCCAAAGTTTATAGCTGTCTGAAGCTGAGATTTGTATTTAGCATCATTTTGGTCTATCCTTTTTCTATTTGACATCAAAAATGCCATTTTAAAAAATACAAAGGCAGTGGTGCTGGAGCAAAGTCTAACCCAGTAAATCCTGAGTTGCATGTTTCCACAGTGGAACAACTGTTCTAAGAGAACTGGAGGGTTGCTGTGCCCATCCTGGGGTACAGCCTAGAGATGGGACAGTGCCCACTCCCTCAACAGTGCTTTAGAGGAAAGCAGCATTATGTGGGCAGCTCAATCCTGCTGCCGTGTGTCAGGTGCTCTGAGAGCTTCATGGAAGACTTAGGGAGGAGATCCCACAGTTCTGGATCTGATCAGTCTGAGCCCTGCCAAAAATGAAAACATGCAATATTTGAAGCAGAACATTTAGATAACCAGGAAACCTTTAAGGTAAAAACAGCCAGACATGCTTATCTCAAAAATTTGGATTAGCACCGTCCTTGTTTGGCACCACCTGGATGGGGACTCCCAAGATCACAGCTATGGACTTTCCGCAGACAACATATAGGTGAAAACCCCAAACAAAAGAAGTCTTACAGTTAGGTATTTCAGCATCAAAGCCAGTTATCTCCATCAGGATGAAGTGCTCTGTTTAGTAGGCTTGCACAGAATAGCATAGGGATGATTGGTCATGGGGCTTTACAAACACACAAAAAGTGACACAACACTGCAGCACATGGGGAGAGAAAAGTCAGCAGTCCAGGTTTATGTGGGAGCTCTTCTGGTCAGCAATGGGCAGGAACTGCACAAGCGCCGCCTAAAGCATCAAGGCTGAGGAGCTGGGCTGGGAGGGGAAGGGCGAGGGGAGCGTTAGCTCTTCCTCTTCAGCTGCTGGCAGCTTCCCGAATAGGTGTGTGAGCACACCTCGATCAGGTCAAGTACAGTCTGCTGATGGATGCAGGAGGGAGCTGCAAATGTCAAGGACAATGAAACTGGAGGTGCAGCCCGGGGTGGAAAGCAGGGAAGTGGAATGCCAATAAAACCCAAGGCTTGCTCC
>JAVHNF010048847.1:3721-15229 GCA_034783455.1 Micropsitta finschii
AAGTTAGAAGATCAATTGATGATCATGAATCAGCCTTTAAAGGGTTTTACAATGAGAGTTTGCATTGAACTGTGTCTAATTCAGAGCAAAGCTCAAAGCAGTGTGCAGACTGCTGGCAGACTTTTCCTGGTGACAGAAATCAGCTTTAAAGTTGTATTAGCTTTGACAATCAGACAGTGATTACCTACTTCTGTAAAAAAATCACGGTTATTTCTTTTGTAAAGCTGGTTTCTATTGCAGTGATTTCAAATCAGCTGGATGCCACTTTCTGCCATTCTAACAGCCACCTTCTGCAAAAGCTCCACTGGCCATAAAAAACAGAATGCCACCAAATTTTGAACAGGTAACAGTAACATGAAACAAGCTGATAAGACAGCTTGGACTTGTGGTGAAGCCTATGGTCAGTAAATCAGGTAAATGTAGGCCCAAGAAGCAGATATGGAGAAAGATTAGCCAAACTGCATGCAAGTTCCACCATTCTAAGCTCATCTTACAAGGCAATTGATGTGGGGTCTCACTGCAGCTTTGCTTGAAGGTTCCAGACCAACATCAATAATAATTCTAGAATTTTCCTCCAACAGGCTGCTGACCATGGGAGAAGAAAGAAAGGATCAAGCTATTACCAGACCTTGAGCTCCTCTGAGTTCAAGGCCTGTAACTGTGGGTGCGCTTTATCTAAGCCATGCAAGAGGAAACCCTATTCCTTCCTGTGCTCTATAGCTGTGTAGCAGAGGAGGTGGGAAGGGTGAAGCACATTATAAGGGCCTCACCACTCGTATGCAAGCTGGTTAGAAAGAAAGTAAAAGATAAAAACCACAGTGAGAACAGCCAAATGCCACCTTCTGCACAGGACCAGGAGCCACTGCCAACGCCAAACCCACTGCCAGAGGTATCTCAGCTACAACATGTGGAGAACCTCTGCCAAGCCACACTAGGGCCCATCAGAAAACCCTCCATAGAACAGGAGCGAAAACTCCTCCGAAAATGAAATGCTGTGCAGAGAAGTATCATTTTCAACAAACTTCCAGCTAAACCATGCCTGGCTTCTGGA
Organism: Micropsitta finschii; assembly: GCA_034783455.1. Classification (NCBI taxonomy): domain Eukaryota; kingdom Metazoa; phylum Chordata; class Aves; order Psittaciformes; family Psittacidae; genus Micropsitta; species Micropsitta finschii. The sequence continues at coordinate 4,773 of JAVHNF010048847.1, forward strand.
CAGACTTCCAGCCCAGGGCTGACAAGTCCAGTCTTTGTGGCTCTGGAGGCCACAGGTCTTGCAGGCTCTGGTAGGCAGGCTTCAAGTCCTACAAAGAACAACCCACAGAAGCCCCAAATGCCCTGAATTTAAAAGAGAAAAATGGATAATATTCAACCTACAAAAAACTCTCTCCTGTTCTCAGTTCACTGCTTTCTTGTGCTGACCTGACTCTCCTTTCTCTTGCATATAAATCAGAAGTAAATGTACTGAAATCCATGTAATTACACAAATGCAAAAGAAGTGGGGAAAGATTCAGACTCCAGGTGCTTATTAGCCTTTCTTATAGGCACAGTGCTTTCTAAACACTGATACAATTTTTAAGATGCTGTTACACACGTGCTATAAATTGGCTATGCATCTGACTCAAGAGGAACAACAATTAGTTCAACAAATAATAAGAAGGAAAAGTTCTTTCTGTACAGTTCCACATGTATGGAAACCACAGGCTTTGTATCCCTGTGAAAAAAAACCCACATCTGGTCTTTCCAAGTGTAGCAAAATTAAAGATGCTTGTAGCTGGGTCTTTGTCTTCCACACAGAAACACTTAAAATCTAGATATAGAAAGGAAAATTGGGGGGAAAAAAATGTTCTCTAGCTGCTAAGTAGGTAAAACAATAGTTGCAGACTGAACACAAAATCGAAGAAGCATTCTCATGTTCCAAAGATGTCTTCTACTAATCCCAGTACTTCTGTGAACTTAACCGTTCTACATCTGTGAAGAGTAAGTGAATTTCTCTTTCATGAGGCTCACCAGTGAGATCTGCAATTTCATCACATCTTCCACATCAACAGCAGATCCTAATACTTTAAAAATGCAATAAAATTGACTCCTTGTGCAATAGCAAAATGCTGAACACAAGCAGGCTGAAGACTCAAACTCACAAGGAACAATTACCGGTTTTCTCCCCATGCTTCCCAGTGTTCTTTCCCCAGTGCTGCTTCTATCCACCAAGACCTGCGGCTTCAGGAGCATACTCTTGATGCAAGCAAGGCTTGTATCATCAATCATGTTGAGATTCTCCTCTGTAGAGAAAGGACTGATGGTTCAATACCTGGAGCAGTTGCTGGGGCACACAATCCCACAGATTTCCTGACCTACCCATTTTTAATAGCCTGAAGTCTGCCTGCACCACACAGAGCCACACAGGACAGAGAAACCTATCTTGTTGCTACACGAGCAAATCTGGGCACCTGAAACAGCACAGCTGCAGCAGCTTAGGTTTAATGGGCTTCATAGAATCCTGGAATGGTTTGTGTTGGAAGGGACCTTTAAAGCTCACCCAGTTCCAACCGCCTGCCATGGGCAGGGACACCTTCCACTAGAGCAGGTTGCTCCAAGCCCCTGTGTCCAACTTTGGCCTTGAACACTGCCAGGGATGGGGCAGCCACAGCTTCTCCGGGCACCCTGTGCCAGCGCCTCAGCACCCTCACAGGGAAGAGCTTGTGCCTAATGTTTAATCTAAATCCACCTTCTTTCAGCTTAAAGCCATCTCCACCTTGTCCTATCGCTAAACCTTCTGCTAATTTCTTGCCATAGAAATCCATCACTGACAGAACATTTTTCTGAAGGGCTATTTTGAAGAGGCCTTATAAGAATTTTATTTTTGATAGCATCAATATTTCTACTGAAAACTTTAGTGTGTTTTATTGATACTGTTGACTACATAATGCACCAATAGATAATTCCACTGTCACAAACACTTGTTTTAAAACGCCCAGGCAAAAGTAGTAAATACAGAACTCTTCATCCTCCATCACAGATATTTACCCAAGATTAATGAAATGTTTAGTTGATGCAGATTGATTCAGGAACCATACAACCCATCTATCTTGTCTGAATGGTCAGAAGCACTGACTGGAAGTATCTGAGAATATGGGGGTGGGGGTGTTAAATTTGGGGAAAGATTAGAAAAAGTCCTATCATTACCACTGCCAGTGGCTCTGCCCTATGTGGGGATTCATTTATTACTGAATAGGTAGCAAATAGTATTTACCATAGGAAGCACGGAAGAGTTATTAACTTGTGGATTTGTTGTTGCTTTTGCAAAGGAAAGGCAAAGATCAGCATTTTCTGCCCATATATGGAAGTTCTTTTATTTATTTCAACTTGATTTTGTCTTTGAAGACTGCGTGATAGATTCACATTTTAGAGTAATGTGGCATTTGGATCATGCCAAAAGCCAAGGATGCAAAACGAATCATTTGTACAGTTTGTCAACATAGCCAAGAATTAGATTTTGCTGCCTGAAGGCCGTTTTCACAGCGAGGCAGGACTTTCACCTTGATAATAAACTCCAGAGGTCAACACATCATGGCATAATATTTACAGTTTAAAATTAAAATTGAGATAACTACTATTACTCTCCCAAAGATGGTTTTCAGGTTCTAATGTATGGTGAAAAGACACTAAAAATACTGGCAGAGTCACGACTTGTTTAAGCTTGAAAAGCGAATACAAAACACATCTCAATGTGACACGTCTACCACTTCTTCAAGCAAGTAATTTGATGATCTCCTCCTGCAAATCAGTCACCATGATATACACTGGTTTATGGAAAACAGATATAACAGATGGAGAGGCAAGTCAGCTACACCATCCCACCCAAGACCTCCAAAGTGCCAAACAGATCTGATGTTTTTAAATACTCTCACACTGATCATGTAGGAGGAAAGGCCTCTTTGCCTTCACCACACCACTTGCAAAGACAGGAACAGTGAAAGACTGACTCACTTATGTTTCAAAGATGATTTTCACCATTTTGGTGATGCAAATCATCTGTATTCAGACCAACCTGTACACAATAGCAATCGCATTAGAACAAACATCCGCTCTAAATCTTATACTCCAGTTATGGGTGCTAACACTCTGCAGGCATAGGAAGACTTCTGGTTAACTTCTAGTATTTTCCATCTTTGTCTTTTTCAGTTGATTGAAACAATAGGTGGCACCTACATGCAAAGGATGCAGGACAAAGTGCCTGGGGATACAGACAACATGACCAGTTCTTCAATTGAAACCGAAACTGCACAGCAACTCTTCTGACACTATTGACTCCACACACTAAGTCCACAAGATAGCAGAAGGGAGTCAAGTCCTCAGCAGTAAGTGAGACTATAGAACTGCGACTGCCTGAATTGCACTCATCTTTCCAGGTGGTTTCCACCAGCCTGCTAGAAGAGAGCTGGGACTACCCACAACTCCTCATGAAATCGGAAGACCTGCTCCCGAACAGGAGCCAAAGCTCATCGCTCCGGTGCCATTTCACTGGAATATATTTTAAAATAGCAATTTTTTTAAGAAAAGAAAGATACCTGTGAAACACTTGAAATCCTTGGGACACTTAAAGTCTTGCGACTAAGTCTTAATAAACATGATCAAATTATTTCAGGAGGAAAAGCTTAAATGCACTATCAAATAACATGAAATATGCTTTTCAAACACTAGTTTCCTAACTCTAAGTCCATAAACCATTCACACTGAAACGCATTTTGTGGTATTCAGGGAATAATGCTATTGCTTTAACAGACAGCAGTTCAATAACAACAAAAAAAAATACAAAGCCTTCCTGTAGAGAACATCATTAATAGTCTCAATGATATGTGCTTTCCACTAACTACATGCTACACACTTGTTTGCTAATTCTGGACCTTAAGTGGGAGCATTCAATAACCGATGTCAAAGGAGGAAGAGATATGCTTATTCTAGAAAGTATACAGTTAAAAGAATATTCAGTGTTACAGTTCTGCTCAGTCTGGAATCCCAGTCTTCTTTTCTGCAGAATACAGATGCAACTACTCCACATAATAGCTAACTCATAGTACGCCGTTCACAATGCGCCGATGGGGCGCACCATCACTTCAGTTGTTCTTCACAAACAAAAGAATGGACTATGTTTGCTTCTGGACTGCACCATTAGTTAAGGAAGGTCTGTTTGGTTTTTACTATAACTGTTATTTTAGTTAGGTTACAGCCAAAGCCCTCCAGAGACAGCTATCCACTTAACACTCTGAACACTCCTTACTTTTTGGTGTCAGGTATCTTAACACATTCTTCAGTATCTAACACCGATTTAAAATGACAAATTTTACACCCATAAACTTTCAAGTATCTTTACTAGCTAAATTCAAAGATAAGGATCATCCCCAGCTGAGAAAAAAAAGAAAAACCACGTATATTAATACTAATTTCCATATAAGGAATATTCCCATTTGCTTACATCACATGCTGACTCTCAGCTACCCAAAAGCACAAATTAAACCTAGGGAGAACAGTCAAACAATCACCCCAGTTGAAAATATATGAAAATAATAAAAAAATAGAAAATTAAAAATTAAAAATAAAATAATAAGAAAATAAGAATAAGAATAAATTATTATTATTATTATTATTATTATTATTATTATTATTATTATTATTATAAAGCAGATGTGCTCTGGAAACAAGGGTTTAGATTTCTAAATGCCTTACTGAACACCCAAAACAATTACCCAACCCACCACACCACTGTTAATCCCAGCAGTGAATGCCAGGGAGCCCAAGCATGCTGGTCTGATTCCACCTCAGCTCCCCATCACCTGGAGAGCCAGACTGACACAACTACAACTCTCAGCTCACAGATCTAAGCCACACACCTTTTGGGAAGAGAAAGCTTTAGACCCAGCATTAACAGCTTGGCCCTTAAGCTTAATGCAAGCATCTTGAGAAGCAGCCAACCTACAGGTTTATGAAACATAACCCCTTTAACAGACATTCCTCTTTAAGGTTGGCTGCTTGGAGGGAAGCGGCTTGCTGGTCAAACCTGGCCTGCACTTTGTCAGGTCACCAGCACTGATCAGCCCTGTTCAGCATCTAGGGTGCAGGATGCAGATTTGCACAGTGATTTTAAAAGCAGGACTCACACGGGGAAGATCCTGAATGATGCAGGAGAACATCAGCAGCTGTAAACCAAGCATCCCAACTTTATCATTCGTGTTTCATTAAACGACAGCACAGCTAAGGTTTTCCAGAGAAATGGGAAGTCATGTCAATAAGGAAAACCAATTTGGAATCCAAACCTATCATAACACTTTTAACATTAAAATGTAATTTTTTCCCTGGTGCTCTGCATAAACCATTACACAGGAGAAACACATGGGGTTTGATGCTGTAATAGAAACATTTTACTTGGAAAATCAAAGTCACTTCAGTTTCATAAATATTATTTTTAGTGCATTCCTGAAGACTGGGAAACACTTAGAAAACAACAGCCCATACACAGTACCCCAAAAGCAGCTCTCGGAATGCTGACATGTCCAAAGCCTTTCTACACCTCCTGTACCTGCGTAACTCCAAAAATCACAAGAAAACTAATGCTCCTGGCAGTTCACCTAAAACTCTGCTCTCTTACTTCGGACTGGGTTTGTTGCAGTTTCCCCCCACCCCAGACTGCAACTTGAAAGATGCAAGTCAACTGGGCTGGAGTTTAAGTGCTAAAATACATTTCAAAAAGTTAATAATCCACCTTTAAGCCACTTCCATTCCAAACTCCGTATTTAATAGGGGTATACTTAACACAAATGGCAAGAGATCCTAACCGGAAAAACATTCCAGCTAACAGGAATGACAGCACATACGTAATGTCTTTTCAGTAAGTTATTCCTGACCAACACAGACCAATAAAATCAAATCTGGTTAAACACACCCACATTACAGTGCCATCTATTCATACAGTTACACACTCCAAGACAGCGTTAGAAATGATGAAATAATGCTGGAACACTTTAAATACTTAAAAACAATAGGCAATCAATGCCTTGCCATTAGCCAACAGGAGCTGTGATTGGCTAGCTCACATTGCCTATTCCTTAAAACCACTAAACAAGAAATGACTAGAAACATACAATCAACAACTTAATGTTGCCAGTGAAATACTACAGTGAGTTACTTATTTTAGTGTACTGCAGTGCTGTTGGTTATTTAAACTACTCATTCATTCAAAGAGCAAATGTTTGATGTGTGCCAAACTAGCTCTTTATTTCTGCACTCTGTAAAGAGCTAAGTTAGATGCATCCATTAATAAAGTAGAACACATTTTTGTTGACACTCACTTGAACTCTGCCAAGACAATCGAGACCTGAACTGGCAAAGGATAAGGCAAACTCAAGACTGGAAGACTTGAGTTAATCATTAGCACAGTAATATATGTCACTTATCCCAATTAGTATACGCATACATATACACACTGGATACTGATACATAAGAATGTATAAATATGCACACACACACATACATGCATCTATGCATATTTATAGAGGATGCATATATACCTATATGTGTGTACACACAGAATATTTACTATTAGCTGACAGTGGTAAAAATGAAATATTTGCTTCACATTGTTAAAAAAAAAAAATCCTTAAAATGTGGGGAAATAAAAACAAAAAAATCCTCATTTGTGGAATTCTCTGCAGAAGCACCCACATCAGAGAAAAAGTTGTATTTGCAACTTTCAAAGCACTGGCAGCAAGTGAAAATAGATACATATCCAGAAGTAGGATTAGCCTTAATTTTAGAAGCAGTTTCTAAAAGCCTTTGATGTTTTAATACACTACCAGATCCATGCTCCCCATGGGATGGCAGAACATTCCTTCCCTCTGCAGTGGCCCCCTTGAATGTAGACAAGACAAATTCTCAGCACTCGTTAATCTACAAGAAGCCATCACCTATCCATATGGAAATAACTAATACTGAATTTCTCAACAAACTTAGGTCCAAATTCCCTACTCACCAATGGCCCAGTCAAAGAAGCCAAAACACACACAGGCAGTATCTAGGCTCAGTCAAAAGCTGGCTTTAACAAGAGCAGACGTAACCATACACAAGTAAAACATAGTCTTACGAAGTAGGGGAATACACCAAGAGCTCACATGCAATTTTCTCATCCATTCGCTCCTATTCATCAGGCATATTTTCACTCCAACCCTGAAAACACGCATGCCTGTCACTGTCATTCCCCAGCTACTAAGAGTTGGGTCTCTATCAGTGCTGTTTGACTTGAAAACGGAAGCCCAAGCTCTCCCGCTTTACAAGTCTGCTTCCCTTTCTCTTCATTCACTTTCACAATTTAGGAAGTTATATTCTGTTTACTTCACCCCACCCATTTCATTTATGTCACTCAAGTAAACAGCTTATCTTGCAAGGTGTTCCCAAAGGTTGTACATGCACTGGCTTGCCCTTTTGGGAACCATTTGTTTGTTATTTCATACAAACTGAAGCAACAGGAAGTGAAACTGTTCAGGTAACAGGCTGCTTTGTTTTCACTTCTGGTCACCTGGAAAGAAATTGGATAATCCATCTCTTCGTACTGAATTGCCAGTTGTAAACCCACACAGGTGGATCACGATCATGTCACAGCAACAGGCACTGCAGGGAATTAAGTATTGTGTCTAACTATTAAGAAAGCAAACCCTCAGCCCACGCCACGCTCTGCTTTACTACTGCCTCTGCAAGGATGCGGTTCTAAGGCAACACAAACCAGTTAGGTGATGCTGCTTCCTCTGCCTTCAGCCATACTTTCCAGACCCTCTTCCTTCCAGTGCGGTTCCTCTGGCCACCCAGACTCCTGGGAAGCTAACCAAAATCAACTGAAAACTGACCTTTTCTTCCAGTTCATCAGTTTCCAGAATTGTTCTATTGCAGTGATAAGGGCAGATGGCAAAAGACAGAGGGGAAGACACAGCTGGGAGGAGTAAAGCAGCCTAACGTAAACCAGTTAAATCTATTGTCAGATTATATCTGTAACATGAAGTTATATAAGCCAGCTGAACAGCTCGGTGACACAAAAGGTCTCGCTTTCTCTCCCTTTCTCTGTCAGATGATCCTGCATAGCCACCTTGAACTCTTCAGACTTTTTGCTGAGTTGATGTAATCCCCCTTAATGCAGGTTCGTGTTGCACAAGCACTGAGCTCCATCAGTGTGCATGGGAGAGTGTCAGAGGAAAATTAAGTAGAGGAAGTTCAAGGATGGGAAATGTAGGAAGGGGACTGTAGAAGAAACAGAACACCTCCCTTCTGGCAGCAGCACGCTAGTGCATTAGCTCACCACGTTTCAGTTTACTTCATCCTTAGGTAGGGACGCTGACAAGTACTTACATTCAAAATAGCTATGACAGGAAGGCAAGAGCCAGCATAGAAGGCAATTTGTTTAACATCAAGCCAAGAGTGTTGTCAACAAAATACTGTACGGGAAAGTAGGAATAGGAAACAAAATAAATGGAAGAAGTAAAAAAAGCAATTCTTTTTAGAGAAAGGAAGCCAAGACATTATTGCAGTGATTCACTGAAAGTGTAAACAGGACTTCACACAGCTTCACACAAGAACTAAAGATTCAGAACAAACTAAAAACCAGACAAACCTATCACTGCCAGGCACCCGGGGAAAACCACTCAATTGGGAAGGCTGGCTGCATGCAAGTGTGCCACAACCATGGCTGGTAACATCCACATTGCCACAGGTGAAGCAGTACACATTTAACAGTAAATTACACATAATCCTTAAAGAAATGCCTAAATTATCTCAGAAACAAATGCAAGACAACACCTTGTGATATCATACTGTAGGTGCTACATGCACACTTGCAAGCTGAGAGAAAATATATATATATCTGCAGTATGTAGTTTAAAAATCTGTGCTACCTCGATGATGAAATCAATGAAGTACGACATAGAATCAGAAAAGAAATACCACCCACATTTAACAGGCTTTCTGTGATCCTCTATCATTACCTTCGAAACCCAAAACCATGCATGACAGTAGCAAGTAATCCAGGATCCCCGAGTCCAGAAGCCAAGCAGCTAGCAGCCAGCACGCTTGCTTCAGAAGCAGTCCAGCATTCAAGCTCACAGCTGTTTCTGTGTTTTACATTAAACCACCACTGGATAAAACACACACAATCCATTCGTGGTTTTGGAGTACCCTCGATGAGTAAGCTGTACATTAAGCGCTCTGTTTGCAGGCTGCTCACTGTTCTTCTTCTGAAGGCCTACTTATCTCCATGAACTTCACAAGCACGTACCTAACACACAGCTCTGAATTTCAGTCAGGGCAAGCACTGGAAGTTCACTGCTGCAAAGACAACTCCTTTTTAGGATCTGCTTTCAGATGAGGATGAGAAGGGTACAGAAGAAGGGCCTCTACAGGACAGAATGCTGTGCGTTTTCCCACCACAAGTTTTTACTCGTTTTAGAATTAACTTTAAGTTCACCTGTGGTATTTTTGTCTTCCAGCTCTCAATGCACCAATAATTTAGTAAGTTCTATACACTGACAACAGGAGATTGAAACGAACTGAAAAAGTCTGGTTCAGCAGCACTTCGCAGCACCTAACTCAAACCTCTCCCAAAGATTATACAACTGAATTGCAGTTATGTTTCACATGCCAGACACAAGCACACAGACTTATCTTCAGAGAAGCAACTCATTATAGTAACAGTGCTTCTCTTCAGCTTATTAAACTAACCTGACAGGAAGAATCCTTTCAGTAATTACGAAAAGGAAACAGGTTGTGATCAAAGGCTTGCTGTCCAAGTGGAGATTAGTGGCAAGTGGTGCTCTTCAGGGGTTGTTATAAGGGCTGACACTGTTTTAGATCTTTGTTGGTGACATGGACAGTGGGATTGAGAATTCCTTCACCAAGTCTGCTGACAACACCAAACTATGGTGTGGCCAGCACACTGAAGATAAGGAATGCCATCCAGAGGGACCTTGGCACCTTGAGAGGTAGCCCCATGCAAACTTGATGAAGTTCAACAAGGCCAAGTGCAAGATCCTGCACCTTAGTCAGGGCAATTCCAACCACAGATAAAGGCTGGGCAGAGACTGGATCGAGAGCAGCCCTGAGGAGAAGGACTTGAGGGTATTGGGGAATAAAGAATTGAATATGAGCTGGAAATATGGACTTCCAGACCAGAAAGCCTGACTGAATCCTGGACTTCATCAAAGGAAGCATGACCAGCAGGTCAAGGGCAGTGATTCTGCCCCTCCACTCTGCTCTTTTGAGACCCCATCTAGAGTACTGCATCCAGCTCTGGGGTCTTCAACATGACACAGACTTACTGAAGCAAGTCCAGAGAAGGGCCACAAATATGATCAGAGGGCTGGAGCACCTCTCTTATGAAAACAGGCTGAGAGAGTTGGGCTTGTTCAGCCTGGAGAGAAGTCTCTGAGGAGACCTTAGAGCAGCCTTCCAATACCTAAAGGGGGCCTACAAGAAAGCTGGAGAGGGAGTTTTCACATGGGCATGTAGTGATAGGACAAGAGAGAATGGCTTTAAATTGAATGAGGGAAGATTTAGATTAGATATTAGGAAGAAGTTCTTTACTGTGAGCGTGGTGAGGCATTGGAACAGGTTGCCCAGAGAAGTTGTGGGTGCCCAGTC
>JAVHNF010048858.1:19605-34315 GCA_034783455.1 Micropsitta finschii
CACGCAGTAGCTGCCACCATCCAACCCAAAGGAGCATCCCCGGGATGGGAGCCAGCCCACATTGTTCAAATGACATTGCAGGGCCACCACAGAGGGGCAGACACTGCTCAGGGTGAAGAGACACCTCTGTGAAGGTGGCCTAGGGCACAGTGATCTCCCCTGAGCTAGCAGCCTCTCTTAGCTCCATGGAAGGATGGAGCCATATAAGCAGTCCACGATTTCTACCACCACGGTCTTGAACAGACTCCAAGATGCAGCGTGGGGAAAGAGCTTTGGCTACCATGGGCACCCAGCAGCACATATTTAGGTTTCAAGCTACCCTGAATGTGTGCATGCATGCAAACACAACGGGGTAACTGACAACGTTGGAACAGCTGCCTGCTGAAATAAAGGAAAAGTTCAGGAAGTCAGTTTAGGACCAGGGCCCTGTTACTGCAGTGGATGAAAATTCAAGAACATGCTGCTACTGTATTTGCCACTAGTTTAGACTTTTCTTACTAGTTCTTCATTATATCTCTCTGTGGGAAAGGCAAGAAAACTACCACTGATTTAAGTCACACTTTGTCTTCTGCCCCATTCTGAGGGCCAGCCTACATTTCAGATTGACACCCAGCTCATCTCATGTGGCTGGCCCTGCATGAGGAAAAGGACCAGGCGGATTTTGAAAAGATCTAGTAACAGTACACCCATGTGTTCTGCATAAAGCTGTCCCAAAAAGTGGGTTTCACAGCGTTCATTTTATAGACACCTCCTTGAGAGGAACAGCAGCTGCAGTATGCTGCCTTGGTTAGCAAGATGTGATACATGCAGAGATATGTACTTAGGAGAGCACAGAGGGACTTTGTGCAATGACCATATAACTGCAGACACTTTGCAGGTGTGTGTTTACAATACTATTTATATAGTGCCGAAAGTGGACTACATTAATACACAGTGTGCATGATTCACTGTTACTAGTCCTGCTTTCCAATACTGTGGACCCTAAGATAAATAACATCGCTACACCCACTCCCATACAATACACAGACTTGTTAGTTTACTTATATATACAGTTTCCAACTGAAATTAGTGATTTTTTTAATTGTAAGAACTTCTTGAAGTGAAACCTCTATGAGTTGAAATGAGCTAGCTGACAAAAAAAAGGCAAACTGCGAAGCCAAGAGACTTGTATTTAAAATGCATGTTTGTTATTCTAAATAAATAACACGAATCTGAACATGCACTAAAATAAATCTTGTTTTTTAACAATTCTAGATACAATCATCATATTTATCATCACAGCTTTATATATCTGTTGAATTACTGCTTTCAAAGCCTCTTGAAATGTATCAGTATCTTTGAGTTAAAATGTGTGAGGGTGCTCTTGTGAGCATTCACTGCATTCTACATTAATTTTTTATTAAAAAAAAAAGAAAAAGAAAAAAGCTTAAAAAGCCACATAAAAAAAAAAAAAAGAAAAAAAAAAGAAAAAGTGGCAAAAATCCCAACTTTGTCCATTCATGCTTTGATTCTTTCTTTCCCGTAATAAAATTCTGTGAAAATGTTGCCAGAAATAAAGTTAATCTCTGCAAGGACTTTTTCATCTTTATTTAAAACCAGGGAGTAACTAGTCTGCAGATGCACAGTATGTTATAAAGATGAGATCCTTGTCATTTTTTGCCCATGTCTAATATGCAATGAGGAATAAAAAAAGAAAAGGAAAAAAAAGCCCTGAAACTCTAAATTCTGTCTATGAAACATCCCAGTAAGACACCAAGATGATGTCTCAGAAATCGAAACAGCAGCAGTAGCAACATCTGCAAACTCAGAATTAAGGAGACAGCAGGTTTTTACACAATTTTTTAAAAGTGTTTTAAAATGCCTCATCCTATTCTATAGAATGGGCACTAAAAGCCATAAATAACTGCATCGGTAAGTAAATTCAACATCTACTAAAAGAATGATTCCTGAGATAACTCAAGAAAGTAAGAGCTGAAGAGCTTGCCGCTAGTAGGTAATGGGATAACCCGACTCCAAAGTCAGAAAGAACAAACTATCTCCCTTTCATTAAAAGAGGAAAAACAAAAAAAAAAAAAAAAAAAAAAAAAAAAAGCTTTAAAAGGAATGCAATTAGTTAGCTTTGCAGTGATTAATTCAACAACTGCAAAGCCAAAAACAACTTTAGGCACTTAACCATGAAACTGTCAGTTCTCTTTGCTTGACGATAAAGCACCCAAGAAGTAAATATTAACTTCTGTTTTTCCTATGTACATATTCCATCACAAGAAGATGATACCCAAAGAAATACCAGGCAAGCCCGGCAGAGGGTTTTTATACCTGACAGAGGTGAGATGTGACTGGATTATGTTTTCCTCACTGCCAGCTCTAATAAGACAGCTCATACTGTTCCCTAAAACTTGACAGAAAGAACTGAAAATCAGATTGAAAATATCTTTTATAGGAAACAAATTGCTCACAGTAAGAGAGCTTTGAGAATTAAGAGACCCCTATACTAACCACATCCTCTCCATATCAAGGCAAAAGCAGTCAGCAGCTCTTGCTCAGACCAGCTCTCCTAAGGAAGCAAATGGAAGTTCTGCCCACGTAAGGAATGCAAAAGCATATTCTTTATCGTCCTTTTCAAATAAACTCCCAAACTGAGTAACTACTGAACAAAATGAAAAAGGGCAGGAAGCTAAAGAGCAAACTAAAAGAACAGATCAACATATTTCTCTGACCTGCAAGCATCTAATTCAAGCACATTTTTCTTTCAAACAAGATGCCTATGAGCGTTTTGATGGCTGCTCATAATCGGATGCGTCACTCACAAAATTATAGTGTTTGGGGAGGGTACTGGGCAACTGAAAATGGCTTTTGCTAGAAGTATGTCACAAGCACATCTTTTAGTCACCTCAGAATTGCACACAACTTCACTTCATTCCTTCGCGCTGGCTGCATGTGGATTGCTTCACAGAAATACAACTGCAGTAATCTGCTTGACAGTAAACAGTAATCAGTAAACACTGTTTACTGAGCAGATACATGCCCCTGCTACTCCCTCAGCTTACCTATCCCCCATCTCTTGCCTTCCACTCTCAACCCTCTCACTCTTGGAAATTTTAGAGAGGGGATAAATAAATACAGGTAGGGAAATAGTGAAATCCCGTAGCTGGCAAGGTTTTCCTCACTGAATGGACAAATTCTGAACTCCACACAGCTCCAGACACTGAAGGATTACATCCTAACCAGGGAAAACACAGGAAAATGGTAATAAATATTGCATGGTAATCCACAGGAACTTTGGTCCCAATGTGATTTTCCTATAGTATCCTAAAATAAATGGCATTACAACATCCATAGTCTCAGCTCATATATCAGAGCGCGCTCTCCTTCTTGCCTTTCCTTCTTTCATGTAGTGCATTTTCTAAGAAAACGTACTTCTTTTCCGCAAAAGTAAAGTCAATGCAGTCCCATTCCTGACTGAAAGCAGCACAGTAGCTCAGTGAAAACTACCACGGACCAAACCACACTGCACAGAACTGCAGCTGAGGAGTGCGGGATTTATGGCAGCATTACTCTGGTAAAGTCTCACCAGAAATTCCTTCTGACAAGACAAAGGAAGTCACAGTTTACTGGAGATAAAAAATAAACAAATTGTATTCATATGCAGTAAGAGCACTTCACGTCATAGTGGATTTTCAGTTCTCTTTCTATTCAGGCATGTGTCTTTTGGGCAATAAATTCTGAAAACCCAGGAAGGTAAAGCTTGCTTAAGCATGAGCCTCCTTTCACCCAGTAAAATAAATTCCACAGCTGCTTTTTCTTTCTCCTACGACTATTTTTTTAAGCTCCCTCCCACTGACAACTTGCCACTGTCACACTCCACCATTGAAACAAAAAACTTCAAAGATGCCAGCTTTTCAGATTCTTAATTTTATCCCATTCAGGTAAAACATTCTGCATCTGCACCGGCAGAGCTACCAGGTCATCTTTACTAATAAAGTTTTTCACATTCACAAATAAATATTGAAACAACTGAAGAAGATAAAAAAGGGAAAAAAAGGCAAACAAACACATTTTAAATGTTCCTTAGATGATGCAGTACCACAGCAAATCTCTAAGGAAAGTTAAGCTGAAGCTGCCACGAACACCATATAAATTTGCACCACTGGGATATTTAAGGTCCAATAAATCTTACTTTCCAATGGTTTTAAAACTCCAGAAAACAGGCTTTCAGCTCTAGACTCCATATGTTGTAAAAAACCTGTCTACCTAAAAACTATCAACTCAGACCTGCCACCTGTGAGAAATACTTTCAGAACATACCAATGTTTGCTGAACTACCAAATTATGAAAACCTTCATTAAGAAAAAAACAAACCACAAACACACATATATACATACATAAAAACCAACCAAACAACTTACTCTTTTTGCATGATAATGCTCAAGAAAGTCGTTTTAAAATACCCCTATTTCCAATTCAAATTCTTATTAATTTATTTGAACTATCTCATGTTGCAGTCAACAACATGAAACCAACAACTAATTGTAAAAAAAAAATGAAAGGGAAAGCAATAAAATCCATCATGGTTCAGAAGCAATATGCTGAACAACAGCAGAAAAGCCAAGACTTAACGTCAACCTATGCAATCACACCACTGTGCGATTTATTGTTAAAAGACTAACAATCGCTAGAAAATATCAGATGGTACAGAAAAGCATTTTATTTACTGTGCTGCAACTTTCTGCAGTTTGGTTATATCAAAAGCACATTCTGTGGACGATGAAAGTCACTGCTTTCCTTGACCTGTCAAAACCATGCTGATGCCCATGGCATGGCACACAATTTTACAAAGGCATTTACAGTCTGCTTACATGTATATACTTGTAGTACTGGGGCTTCAGTCGCTGAATGGTTACTTCTAAGAGCCTTTCAGAGCATAGCTGGTGGAGAGCAAGAAAAAAGCATGGCCATGATACCAGTGGGTAGCAACAGGGCTCAGAAGCAGGTGCACCTCCTAAACCTGCCTTATATTTTTGTTCCCCTTTGGGAAGTCAACTGATTTCAAACCAAAAGAATCACTTTTAAAGGTGACAGACCAAACCATGGTCCCATCAAAGGGCAGCTATGCACTGTGGCCTGACCATCCCAAGCGGGGCAGCAAAAATGCAAGATGGAGCTTTATGAAATGTTGCTGTGTCCTGCATCCAGTGTAACTGTTTTAAAGTATCAAACTGTAGTAAGTGTAACAAGTACGTGTAACTGTAGTAAGGGGAACGCCACAGTTCTCTCAGTAAGCTGCAATGTTAAGAGGAAGTTTCCTGATGAGGATCAGATCTTACTCCAGATGAAGTTAGCACAAGCTTTGTCCCTTAAGGGTACATGGGGAGATCAGAGCCATAATCAGAGGGGTTTAATCAATCTTTGATCATACCTACACTCCTGTTGCCAGGCAAAGCAGGTTAGACTGACTCTCATAAAACTTCACCTAAAAATCAAACCAACACAAACATTAAAAGAATTTTCTAAAAGAATACAAAAACAAAAATCAAGTTATTCTGAACTCTGTTTTCTCACTGGCAAACTTCATGTTGTAAACAACTGAAGGGCACAGATGCAAAACGGATTCTTGCCTAGATTTGTAAGCTTTTCCAGGAGCTGTAATATCCTGCATCTGATGACATCACAAAACTAACAAGTAAAAGTTGGGTTTCAGTTTGTTCTACTTTTCCCTCATTAGTCTCTGTGTCAGAAATAGAATAAGAACCCTCATTAAGTCACACCAAATTCTTTAAACTCATTAAGGGCTCGGAGAAAGAACAATACAAACACTGGTGTTTTTGTAAAATATTATGCAACACAGATGGACTTCCATTTCCATGTATTTTTAGAATGTATGTATGTGCATATAGCGGCCAAAGAGAGACTGATATGTGTGAGGGAGAAATGGAGAGGCAGAGTAACAGAGACAAGGCAGAACATACCTTACATATGACAGAATGATACCTAGATAAAAGTGAATTATGCATGACCACTTTTGACCCAAAATAGATGAAGCGCTTAATGCTTTGTATCCTGAACTGTGTCAGAGTTGGAGTCAAAGCCATACCCCATATTTCTTTTCCTCAGAAAGATTCCTCGGAACTTTTTCCAAGGAGAAAACAACCTTGAGGGCCACACAGCCAGCAGCAATCCAGCAACAATCAGACTTTCTGACCATGGACTACCTTGGTTGCTGCTGCTGTAGCCTAAAATACCACCTGATTGCAGCTGAAGATACAGCTACTAGTCATGCTTATGGACTTACACGTAAGATACAGGTGTGTGCAGGATTTCAACAGTACTGGAGCATATATCTGGGTGTGCAAAGGGTGGGTATTTGTTAGAACATTTATTGTAGCTGAATTACTCAGATATATGTGGTTGATAACTTTTGATTCTACTCCCATAAGCCTGGAAATATGAGCTCAATACCACAAAATTATTTACATTCCTATAGTATGTTCAAACAACTATTACAGGATTGATTTAATCCATTATATTATTACTTTTTTGTAATAGATAGACATAACATGCAAATATGAGTTTAGTTCTAAAGAAAACTCCAGATCTGAGGAACATGGAAGGAGACTAATTCGGTGGCATAAATTTCAGATATCTCTAGCAGGCCACAGAAAGAAAACTATATAGATAGTAGATGGGAGACTCAAATTTCTGTTTCTTTCCTTCCTACCATTTTAACAGCTGAAATGAGATGTGGGATTTTTACCAACAGCCCCCAGACCTGAGCATCCAGACCTGGGTGCCAGGGCAGCGCGGGCAAGCAGCCTCCGCTCTGAAGCTCTCTTCTCCCATTTCTCTCTCAGACTCAGATACTGTTTACCTGCAAGGCACGTGGTAAGGCTAATCTATTTTCACAAGCTTTTGCCTCAGGTATGTGGGGCAAGGTTTACTTTATTAATTGTTTCTGTGTGCGTGTGTGTCCATATCTATGCATGCAGGAGGAGAAAGCTTGGCAATGATCAGCATGTATTGCAAATTTGGTTTATAATCTGTAACTGCAGCTGGCAAATGTCTGATGAGTATATTTAATACAACTAAAAATGAGAACACTAAATAAAAAAGCAAACTATGTACAGATTAGGAAGCTGAAATTGGAGGTATCTTGCTTTCATTAATTGAACTCATGAAGCAATGTTTCATCTACATACTAAGTTTTGGACGATGTTCCACATAACTCACAGCATTTGCTTGAAAAGCGGCATGTGAGAAAGTTAAAAAGAATCATACCCCAAAGAAAACTGCTTTATCCTAACTCACTCAACTTCCATTAAACATTAAACCACATCTGCACATAGGAATTTTGGGCAATACTTAACTTCAGTATATACTTAAACTTTTTTCTAGATCAGTTGAGAATTTGTTTTTTAAGATAAGCCCAATGAAGTCACTGGGATATCCAAAAGCAGTCTGAAAGGCATCTGTCGAGGCAGAGTTGGCTGTGTTCTTTTTAATCAACTACTAGAAAAAATTTCCCCCCACTTTCTTTTTTTTTCCTTGTGAACCACCAAGCTGTATGTTTAATTCTTTAAGTTTCAATATGTATTTCAGACTTCCAGACTTTGCAAAGTAGGTCAGGAATACCCAGAGGATACACATTTGAAGGCTACAGATAGCAGAACGCACCATTTACGGCTTTGTATATACACATACATACACATGCTATATAATAATGCTAGATAGATTCAATGATTTAAACACATTACATCTATACTGTGTTTCAAGAACATTCAGATATTTACATTGTTAGATCACCACTCATTTTAGACCTACAGTAGTGCCAGCTGCCAAAAAAGGTACACAAATCAAAATATGTTACCTTTGTTCAAACAATACTGCTGTTCATTATATAATAGAAACTGTCATGCTTAATCTTCCAGGAACCAAAAACTGGTACATTCTTGGATCAGAGGTGGCTTGAAATGGTTTGAGGCAAAACTGAAGCATATTGTTTAAGTAAATCTTGCTGAGAAACATAACTGCATTGATGATTTTTAACATCATCTTTTACAGATTTTTTTTCCCCAGGCACATTAATAAACTAAAAATGGTGGCACATTTTCAAAACACAGAGAAATGAACTTTTTGGTGCTTTTTCTATAACATT
This sequence comes from Micropsitta finschii, assembly GCA_034783455.1. Classification (NCBI taxonomy): domain Eukaryota; kingdom Metazoa; phylum Chordata; class Aves; order Psittaciformes; family Psittacidae; genus Micropsitta; species Micropsitta finschii. The sequence continues at coordinate 27,755 of JAVHNF010048858.1, forward strand.
TTCATATCAAATTAGCAATAATATCAAAATTGGCAGCCTCAGTAAATGTAATGGGGGAAAAGGATACTTGAGAACAAACCCCATGGTAAAATAAATTGCACCTATGAAAATTACATGTCGACTTTGAGAATACCCCAAAACTAAACTTTTCCTTGGGAGTTCTCAGTATTATCCAGTACTTTGATGGTTACTGTGGGCACTAAGCTACAGGCTGCAATGTTCATTTTCCATTAGAGATGAAAAAACTGCCAAAAGCAGCATATAAAAATATGTCTACAGCATTGTATAGAGAAATACAGAGAAATGGCAGAAATGCCTTACATTCTTCAGAGTTGGAACTTTTCAAATTTATATTTTAATCTGAGAAAGTGATAAATAGAATTAAGTGTGCTTTACTTATTGAGGAAAATCTGGTTTGTAGCATTATGATTCCTGGACTTCTTCAGATTTTTAAGACTACAAAGCAAGTGTTTTACAATTTCATCTTTAAGAGCACAGATTATACAATATTCATCAGGCAGACACAATCTTACTTACAGACAGACACAGACATACACAATTCTACAGAGGCCAATCCTGCAGCCTTTACTGAATTCAAAAGTCCCCCTGACGTCAATGAGTATTTTTCAAGAAGGAGAATTTCAGGATCAGGCCCAAAAAGTGCTTATGAAGATGAGATGTTACTTCAACAGATTGAATGTTAGATTAAATACAAAGATTGAGGGAAGACAAGTCTGGGGTTTAAACCCTAGGGAGGACTGACATTTAAAGTGTTGCCACTGAATTATAGCTCTCCACATTGGGTGGGGTAACCTCCTACTGGGTGGAGTGTCTCCCCTAAAGGAAGGGAAAACTGGCACAAGCCAACTTGGTCTTTGAACGATTTCCCTACTTGCCAACTTATGAAGTCGTCCTGACGTCAAGTTAGTCAAGAAAGTCTATTGCCCAACTGTCTTTTACCGTAGAAAGTTTGCTTATGTTCAAAACCCCACCAGACGCAGAAAAGAAATCAGGAAAAGAAGGCAGAAAACAAGATAAAGAAATTAGAAAATATAAGAAAAGAGAGCGGACTAGATTTTCTTAAATACAGTTAATTTTTAAAAACCCTTTCGCTGGGTTTTCTCATTTCTAATATCAGCTTAATAGAAACAGATACAGATCTCAAAAGACTATTACTAAACATATTTTAAAATCTGGTTTAGCTTTAAAATATGAGGTGGAGAGTGCACAGAAAGTGGCCACTCAGCAAGATAGAATCTCTCCTGTCCCCTGCAATGGGCAGTGAATATGTTCCCAATCAGTGTCACTAACAGGTGTAAAACGCTCTCATACTGGGAAAATAATATTCACTGAACTGCCACCAAAGGTATTTTTAACATATTACTCCCTTCTGAATCAAAATAAATCATTCCTCCAAAGGAAAGCTTCAAGTTCTGGGTGCGAGAGAAGAGGGGAAGGTGGCGCGGGCCAACGGGACACGGACGTACGACATTAAACCAAAAAAAAGAAAAAAAACAAACAAACAAAAAAAAAAAACCCACAAAAAACCCCAAAACAAACAAACAAACAAAAAAAAAAAAAAACAACAAGAAAAAGAATAAAACATCTCAAAATGACCATGGGAAAAGGAGAAAAAAAACTAAAAATTAGAAAACAGTTTAAGTTACCGTAACCTGAAATGCACCACCATCACAAAGAGCAATTGGAGAAATCCAGCAGAGCTCAGCAGGAAAGATTTTTAATAACAGATTGAAAAACAAGAATAAAAATAACTGCATCAACAGGGCCTTTCTTCCTCAGGCCACAAGCCCATTTTTACTTGAATTTAAAAAAAAATGGCAGTTTGGCCACTAAAACCAATCCAGAACATTATTAAAAGTTAAAAGCTACCAATTACTTCTGTCTGTTCTTTTAAAGCAAAGTTTGGCATTACGTCAGTTGGTTTAAAGAAAACAAGAAAGAGAGAGAGAAAGAAGGAGAGAAAGTTTCCTGCTTGTATAAATTAAACCACCAGGGAAGGTGTCTAGCCACTTGTAAAGCATTTATTACAGGTTTTTAAAGGGCTAGTAACATTTTAAAAATTAAATATTTTTAAATACATTTAAGGGGGAAAAAAAAGTCCATCTGAGCCTGGAAAGAAAGCAGACTTACGAGAAATTAGACATGCATTAACTGCAGCTAAGAAAGTAAAAATTACTGTTAGGACTAAATCTTACAATCCAAAATAACGTATTTTCAAGGCAGAAATAATCCTACTGTAGCTGCTGCACTCACACATATCCCCCAAGAGCATGTAAAAGTTCCACCAAACTTTACGGGATGGAACCAACTGGGTTCTGTAGGAATGTCCTACGGAAGCGCCACTCATGTCAGCTATGCAATTAAATGAAGAATCTTCTCTCTATAGCTTTTCCAAATCCACATATAGGGATCCGCAGCAGGAGTAAGATTCCTTAGTTAATGCAGCAGGACAATAATAAAAATCACTGATAGATTAGCAATTTCTATTAAAATTTAGATGTATTTTTCACTATTGGTATTATTAAATTTTAAAGAACCACTTTAAAGTTACTAGAAAATAAGAAACAGATAGCACAGAACATGAGTAAAACATAGATGAGTATTAAATAAAGTTTCTTACATGCAGCTACGCCAGTTCACTTAAATCACAGTCTTCTAAACCCCATGACGCCAAATCCGAGACTCCTCTGACTCTGGACAACACATCAAGTGGAATGGTGTTCGGTTGTGCAATGCTTTTGGGGTGTGACAAAATGTCCACTGGGGACTTAAATCGAGACCATAGCAGTTACTCTCCCATTGCTCAAGTGTTTCATTTGAGCTTTGGTCTGCATGACAAGAAGTCAGAATAATACACCAGCACTTCTCTCCCCTCTCTGCTCCTCTGCCCCAGCAGCGTTTCTTATGTTCTGGGCACATATACAACTGGCTAAGGAGCTGCGTTCTGGAAGGCCCTTTATTGATTAGGTGCAAAACAACATCAAGAAGGGAATAATGAGCATAATCTAAAAAATGTAGTTGCATGTCTTGCCCTTGTAAACATTTACCATTTAATGGTGTAATTGTACTTTAATCCTTCACATCATCTGATATAACTCATTACGTGTTTTTCTTTTAATTAGCAAACACAATCCAAAAAAAGCAAAGCCCGGAAAGTTTGTACGTACCATAAAAATTGAAGCAAAAATAGTCTTAAAGTAATCACATATTCTCTTTTTGAATGCAAGCTTATCTCTTTAAAGTCAAAAGGAGAACTTCATTGGCACAGAGCAGAAAAAAAGAACTCCATAATTCATGACAGTACCAAGAAAAAAGTTTTTCTCCTTCTCCAGGAGGACTGGAAAGGGCACTTTTATTTATCTTCTGGACAGACTAAAATAGTAGAACCTAGACCAGATATGCTGTAATTAATGGATCCAAAGGTCAACAGGCAATGGTATTTATACAATAGATGGCTGCAAACTACGCTAGTTATAGTATTAATCACCAGTATTTGAAAATAGCATTGTTCTCTTACTAGGTAAGAACTTCAGAAAGTTTCAGAAACTGAAAAGAAACTTTTCCTTTTCTTCTCATACCTGCCAGCTGTTCTTTTTAATCAACTGCTTTTTAACTCACGAGGCGTAATATTTGGGACAAAGACACATGAGTTTATAGTCACCCAGGACTGCCAAAACCAGACCCAGACTACCTCACTAGTTGTGTTGAGGAAACTAAATTAAGCAACAGCAAACACCAACTGGAAAGTTGTCAGTTTACTGAATGAATGGCTTCATTTTACACACCAGTTAGAATATCTTGATCAGAATATATTTCTGTTCAAGGCCAATACTTTTACTACCAGGTGGCAGTTTGTTTTAACTGAAACTGTACTAAAAATGTAATTTATTTCCACTTTACTTGCACCTAACAAAAAGGGTTGTCAGATTCCTAGGCTGTCGTGTTCAAAAATATTTAACCATAAACTTTCTCACAATGTTATATTTGGTGTTACCCACAAACCTTTATTAAAGTGATACTGCCAGTGTGGCTGCAGTCAAGATCTGAGAATGCTTCTATTAAGATTATTACATTAAAATATTGTCAAGAGTTTGTTAGAGACATAAATATTCATGCACGCATGCCCCCACCCCCCAAACTTGGAAGGAAAGTTCCACATAAAAAAAAAATTTAAATACATACCCAAAGTTGCCTGTTTGTAATTAAAATTTTGGGTTTTTCCTAAACATCTTTGCTAATTTTTTAACTCTTTCACACTGTAATGTAAAATAGGTTTGTTTCAAAGCAACTACCTGATAAAGTGCTAAAAGAGGTAATTTGCATGAACAGAAAGTAATTAGTCATTGTTTGCACAATGCTTTGAAAATATAAAACCCTATGTGTCAACTGGCATTAAAATATGACTGAAATATAAAGACTTAACAAGCAACCATCGCATCTCACACTCAGGTCCACAAACAAGAATTAGTGCTATGCTGCTATTAATGCACAATCACGATACATGAATAGTAATATTCTTCACACATAGCCAGAGTATGCATGGTAACAGCGAGTACTATAAAAGTTTACTACGAACGATGGACAACGCATGATAGAGAAATAATCCTCTTAGGGATTCATCAAATAATGATGAATTTACTCAATCACCAATGAAAACATAAAGCAAACCATAAAGCTACTGTATAAATTATGCTGAAAATGCATTAAAAAGAAAAGAGGGTAACCTGGCTGCATCGTGTTTGATGCCCAAAGAAGTCTCAGATCTCTGAAGTTGTCATTTACATTTTTTTCCCTTTATTAACATTACTATGAAATAAAGAAAAAATAAAGCCATACTTTCACAGGCAGAGATTGCCCAATCTTATTTAGAGTCTGTTTTAGAGGATCACAGGCAAAACATGTAAACTTAAAATCTAATGCAACTTTGCCCTTTACTTACTTTGTTGTGACTACATATATGCAAAGTTTCAAACAGAGAGAAGTTATTACATATAGCCCCGAAAAAGAAAAGAAAGTGCGATAACCAGACAGAACAGGGTGGATTATGAACTGACTACTCCTCTCGTATCTGATCTCTCTTGTTTTAAAAAGGTGAAGCAGACTTCTGTTGTCACAGCCTGAGGATTAACTTGTATATAGGCACTGATGCACTACTGAAATCCAGCATTATTGATTCTACGTGGCAAACGTCAAGCAGGTATACATTTTTCAAGAGGAAAAAGGAAAAAGACTTCTTTTTCTTTCCCCCTATACAGAGAAAGGTGCCACTTGTTTGTTTTGATCACAATATTAACAAACTTTCATTCAGTGGTTAAAAAAGAAAGAGGGGAAAAAAAAAATCTTTCAAAGTGTTGATATCATTTCCAGACAGTCTTGTCAGCATCACAATTTACAGGAAATAGTTGATGTTCTCAAACAAACCCTGTATTTACTCATAGACCCAGAGTACTAAAAAAGAAAAAAAAAAAAACAAAAACAAAAAACAAAGCAAAAAAAAAAAAAAACCACAACACCTCACTCTTTTGGAGGGCTTTTTTAAAATGTCACTCTGGTGGAATATCTGAGAGAGCTGTCTAACTCCACACGCATACTGCAAACATGAGGCAAACACAAACTGCACTTCAGAAGACTACTGTAGCTTTTATTCTCATTTTGTCCACGTCAGGAACTGGCTCTTACCACTACTTTCCTTTGCTGCCCCTCACATTTCTAACTCTGGCAATCTTCTCTAAATGTTCAACTTTTCCGAAAACCAACAGGAAAGTAACATGATGCCATCAACATCCATAGGATTCAGTGGCGTGGCTGAAGAAGAGTGCCTGAAAGGCATAGTTTGGTGGTTCCTTGGGAGACTTACTGAATTCTATCAAAGTAAACCTGAAGCTGTTACATTATGGTTTGTTTCAATCAACATTCAAACTGCGCAGCGCGCTGTAGAAGCAGCGAAGGCAGCACGGTTTGCATAGCACCTCGCAGTCTTTTCTCGCTAAGAAATCTGTTCCCCTCGGAGGGGACATGTCCCCCGTGTGCTGAGGTGCCCCGGCCCCGGCCAGGCAAGGTGCTCGCAGTGGCCGAGGCCGCAGCGATGGAGAGGGGCCGGCTCTGCACTCCAGCTCATCACTCATGCCCACAGCTCAGCCGGCGCGCTTGAGAAGTTTGCCATTTGCAGACAGAAAACACAAACCGACTGTGAAACAAAAAAAAAAGGTAAAATATAAAGGAGGCTAGCGGGCCCCAGCAGAAACCGCGTAGGAGTGCCGGGATGTCTGAGCGCCTTGATTTGCACCAGGGAGGCAGATAAACACAGCCCCCGAAATGTCGACCCCCCTCGCCTCCCTCCCCGGGAGCCGGTTGTATCCCAGGGCAGCGCGGCGGCGGGCGGTTCCTCGGCACCGACCCCGGCCCGGCCGCCGCGCTGCTCCTCCAGCCCAGCCTCGCCTCCATTCATTCCTCCTCTCCGGAAAGCGAACACACATCCCTTCTCATCTTGGGCTGTGGAAGCTCACTGCAGACATGATCCTTGAGGCACTTTTGTTAATA
>JAVHNF010048863.1:0-23424 GCA_034783455.1 Micropsitta finschii
TCACAGTTAGCAAAAGCTCAGCCTTAAGCTTAGCAGCTAAGCTTAGTATTTATTACTTTGACAAAGGAACTTAAAAAGTTAGTGCTCTCCAGGGTTATTTTAAAGAAACTTGAATTGAAATTATTCCTAATTAGAAATGGAAAGGAGACTGAGAATATTTGGTATATTTAAATAGTACAAATCAAATCAGTTATAGTTCCTTCTTTTTTTTTTGGTTGGAAAGGTTCTGATAACCCTTCTTTGCTATTGAAACTTGTGTTCATTCTGTGGCTCTGTCTTTTCAGAGTTATATTTTTGCCTTAAATACCTTGGCAGTTTCTAATATCTGGTTCTGCTTTCTTACAGATGGGGTCACAGTGGCTATAAAGAGTTATATCCTGAAGAATTCGATACGGATAGGTAAGGCAACTAGGTGTGCTAACGTCTCTGAAGTCTTGCTCTGTCAGGTTATGCAGGGAATTTGTTAAACTGAATTTTAAGTTCTGAGTATAGATCAGCCTTGACTGTAAAGCAGCATTGTTTAGTTACAGATAGCTGCTGAAAAAAATCTGCTCCATTAATGTGATTCCCACTTGTCTGAGTCTTAGGAGGGGATGACATCTTTTATAGTAATTAGACTTGCAGCTTGAGCTCGAGTTACTAAAATGCTATGAATCTGGAAGGTCTGTCTGGGCCAACAGGGAGCCAGAGTAGTAGGCCTAATCCTAATCAGCTCAGTATATGCCCTCTCAAAATGCTCCAGGTTCCCCTTTCCCTTGTAATGTACCTGTATTTTCTGTGTTTCTCCTTACTTGAAGAATATAAAATCTTTGAAGAATATAAAAGCAGCATCCTGAGGAGTGGAGACTTAACTGTAAAATAAGATCTAAATAAATCAGAATTAGGTATTTTTAAACTATACCTAACAGAATCATCACATACAATATTTGTCAGGCTTACAGATTTGAAGTAACCTGCTGTAAATAAGCTTTCATTACTCAGTGGCTTTCAGTACATATTATCCTTGGTTCTGGCTCACATACCTTAAACAGAGGTATTATTAAGGTGTTAACCCAAGCAGTTACTAAGTACTTGAAACAAAAGTGCAGTTACCTTGTCTGTGAAAGTGTCTACTTTCCTGCTCTAGCCAAATGATGGGCTTGCATAAAGCTTTTGAGACAGAAGAGGCTTAACTGCTATGTGGCTGCCTGCCTGCTTCCTTTTGTTGATCCTGTGCTCTTTCTACAGTGACCAGCGAGAAGGAGATGACCAAAGTGCTATCAATGGGAAGAAGAAATCTCATCTAGAAAAGCAAACTGCCCGGGAATCGCACAAACGGAAAAAAACAAAGAAATCGCACAAGAAGAAGCAAAAAAAGCGATCGCACAAAAAACGAAAGAAAAAGAAAAAGGAGCAGGGGAGAACATCATCAGATTCTTCCCAGGAGAGCGAGTGCTCAGAAGAGGAGACTTCAAGCACTCGAAAAGGGAAACACAAGCGCAAGAAAAAGACCAGGAAAGTGCCTGCCAGGGAACCTACCTCCTCTTCTGGGCAGGAAAGTGACTTTTCTCATGCAGGCAGCTCAACCACCAGCAGCTCTGAGGACAGTGAATCTGAGGAGAAAAAAGAGAAACGGCCCCAAAAAAAGAGAAAGAAACGTCACAGTTCTGTGTCAGAGAGGCACAGTGAAGTACCGGAGAAGAGGAGCAAGAGGAAGAACTGGAAAGTGGCTGCTGATGAAAAATCAGAGGATAGCTCAGATGAGGACTGATGAGTCTAGGCTGCAGATCAAACAATAGAGGACAGAGGCAGGTATTTGTCTTTCAGCACTGCCCCATGGTACAGTTTGTTTTAACACTGTGGTTTATATACATCCTGCCAGCCCACGGGGGAGAAAATGAGCCTTGGCAGCCTGCAGTAGGTGCCCCCTTGCTTTTCATTGACTTGACATTCAGAAAACCAGGGGAGCAATTGTGTGCCTCACATGTTGGCTAGTCCTTACAGCTTTGGATTCTTTTTGTGTGACCTCTGATGCAAGAAAATGTTACAGACTGTCTGCAGGGGAAAACAGGCATGTTTGCACCAGGTTTTTTTTTGTGGGTTTTTTGTTTTGTTTTGTTTTGTTTTGTTTTTTTTCCTTAAGTTTTAACAGTTTGCTTTTTTGGGTTACCAAATCAATGACCAAGACTTGCAATAGGAGAAGGGGAGAGACAAAAAGTCTGATAAGAGAGGAAATGTCACTGGGTTTAACCCTACAGTAGCTTTGTTTTCCCATCTTCTAACAAAAACCAGACCTTTATGTTGGCATGTACATAATCAGCTGGGCACAGAAGGGCCATTCCAGCTGAAGGTGCAGTGACAACTTCCATAATGATGAAGAACAGATACCAGTGCATTTGTGTGTGTTAGACTACTCTCCAAATCCTGGCATGGGCTGGCCATTGTGTCTGCCTTCCCTTCATTCTCTCTGGGGGGATGCTGAAACTATTTGTGCTGAGAGAGGAGCCTTGGTGGGTGTCGTGTTCTGTTTCTGGTCTGCCCAATGTATTACTGGAGAAATCGGTACTGGGCCGGTCTCCCTGCAGCTGAACAGCCAAGCCTTTTAACAAAATAAACAAATCTAGACACGTTTGATGCTTTTGTCATTGTTTTGGAGTAAAGCCTGGGGACAGAGCACAGGCCTGAGAAGTGTAGGTGGTCCTTGTGTCTTCCCTGTGCCATGTTTCTGCTTTAGCAGACCAAGAGGCTGTGGAGGACTTAGAGGAGGTAAAGTAAGGAAGGCTAGAATGGGAATTAGCCATGCGGAAAAATGTACTGCGCTGATGTGGTTGTTGTGTCAGTGACCAAGCACAGCTCTGGCTTTAGTCTGCACCTAAACAAGTACAAAACAGTGTCAGTGCCCCTAGGTCCTGCTTGCTTTCCCCTTTTCACTTCTAGGTGACAAGACATTCTCTGCATGGCCTTCTCCACTAGCTAACACCGAAGACTTGGAGAAAGCAGTACTGCAGCGTCAGTTTGCTTTCAGCTCTTCACTCTTTTAGCCACTTTCTGGTCAGTCACGCAATAACAATGCAGGAGCTTTCTGTACATGGGCAATGTCCCAGAAGGTGTTTATCTTGTGTAGCCTCCCTCGTACAAGTAGTTTTCATTAGCCAGCGTGCAGGCGAGGAGCCCCTAGGTTCGAAGTGGCCACTCGTGTGGGTTTGCGTACAACCAAGCATCTCCGCAGCGCGCCCACTGTTCCGGTCGCAGATGCTCGGAGGCCGCAGGCGCGACCGCCCTCCCGGAGGGACGCGGTGTCCCCATCTCCGGACGGGCGGTGCCACCGCTGCCACCACCCGCCAGCCCGGAAGCGGAACTGTTGTGGCCGCAGAGCGGCTTCCGTCTCCGGAGCGCGGTGCCCTTGGGCTGGCCGGGGACAATGGCGGTGCTGTTGCTGTTCCGGGCGGGGCTGGCGCGGCCCCGTGGCGCCCAGATGGGTGAGTGCCGGCCCGGGGGCCCGCGCCTGCCGCCCCTGCCGCCCCTGCGCCACGCCTAACCCTGACCCTCCCCGACCCCGTTGTTTCCGCAGCTCTCCTGGGGAGGACCCTTGGCCGCCGCCCCGCCGTCCTAGCGGCCGTCGCCGATCGGAGCGTTCCGGCCCGACAGAGCCACAGCTCCCCCCAGCAGGGCCACGGTACGTCCCGTGTGTGGTTTGTCTCCGGGGGGGGTCTCGTCTTCTCCGCGGCCGTTATTCACCACTCCTCCAGCGCGTTTTTCATGTGCCCGTTACACATGGCTGGGCTTGTCGGTTCTTTGAGCTACGTCTGAGATTTTAAATGGCAAGTGTGGGTAACCAAGGGCAGAGAAACCCGACCCGTGGCGCAGGAGTTTTCCTCGGGTGAGGTAGGGTTACTGGTGTTACCAGAATGTGCTGCCATCGCCTTCGACAGTACTGTTTTCAGTTCGATGGCACGGCTGTTGATATGCGCTCTGCCCAGGTCTGATTTAAAATAAGGTATATGTGATTCTATACTGCTTGGATTTGAAACTGACATTTGAAGCATGTGAATGCTGCAAGTCCCTAAGTAGGAGATACTAACTGGATGTTAAAAGTAAATTTCTGTTTATAGCAAAGGTGGTGGGTTTGTTTGGGTTTTTTGAGTGTTGAAAAACAGATTGAAAGATTTTAAAAGCAAACAGAAGGTTTAACATTTCTTACTGTTCAGTAGCAGCAATAATATGTAAGTACTGCAGTTGTGATTTCTCTTTTGAACAGAAGCAGAGCTTCTGATTCACTGGGGTTAATTCTGAGAAGTATAATCTGCAGGCAGAGAGTAGTTATCAGATTGGTTTTTTCTCTCTCCATGTGTTAAGACGCCACAGGGAAAGGATGAAAGGTAACTGTGCTAAGACTAACTTCTGGTCTGTCAGCTGCGCAGTTAAACATGAAAAATGTTGTGACCAGAGGTTAAGGATGTTCTGTAGCCTTTATAATGCAACTCGGAAGTGGAAAAGATGAAGAAACGCTTGTAATTGGCTTAAACAGAACTAAACCATTTCCTTTATTTCTATTCTGGACTTCATATTAACCACAGACTTCCTGCATGTGCTGTGAAGTGTTCTCAGCCCAAAGCTCTCAGTCTGCGTAGGTCCCTTTCATGTTTTGCTTCAGGTCCTTTGCTTTCCTTGTCACTTTTCTAAATTCTCTGTCCTTTCAAAACCAAATTAAAACATTTGCATTTTGGTTTAGATGGATGGGTAATAGCTGTGTGTTAGGTAAGCATTTGGGGGGTATAGATAAAGGTAATTTCACAGAGTCAATTCTTGATGTTTTTAGCCTGGGATGATGGTTCATTCTGGTTCAAAGTATTGCTTATGATGCTGGGGTTTTGGTTTGCCCCAGAAACTTTTAGTTTTATTGATTTTTATTTATTCTCCCCCGCCCCCAACCCCCCCCAGTAGTATCTGCATACTTCTGAAAATAAGAGTTGATCACAGAGCTCCCTAACTGGCATTTCTCTTTCTGGAGTCATCTATTACATGGTTCGAATTGTAGCTAGTGGAGGACTGAAATCCTTCAGGCTACTTCTAGGCCATATATCACTGCGATGGTCCCAGAAGTTTAATCTGTTTATAGTTTAAAATAGCACTATTGGTTCCTGGGCGGACCTGTGCACAGAGCTATCATGATGTGCCTTTCACTGGAATTTGCAGTTGTGTCTGTTTGGTTCTGGAAGCTATTTCTCAAAGGGTAGGAGCAGTAAATAGTGTGTAGCAGTAAGGAAATTCAGTAGACAAAAAGGCTTTGCCTTCAGAGATGCTTCTTTCCTGTGATGGTAGACTTGGACTTTAGTCCTGAACTGCAGGTTGTGAAAGTAGGACTGGTGCTTATTTTGACTCTCCATGTTGAGCTTCTATTCCTTTGTACTAAAAGAAGCTTCTGGTTTTTAACACCAGCCAAGAGAGGAATGTATGACCTTCTTGACATGGTAAAATAGATGTCTATCCTATAGCAGTAGTTCAGAGTCACCTAGGTGTTGCTTGGATGAAAGCTTAGTAATCAGATGAGAGAAGATGCCTAGTTGTGCGGTACTGATGAGGAATCTGGTTTTAAGGTTACAGCACTCTGAACAGGAGCTCTGCACTGAAAAATACCTCTTCTTGCAGGAAGTTCCAGGGCTGCATCTCTGCACTGGACAGGTGAGCGAGCTGTCAGTGTCCTCTTGCTGGGTCTCCTTCCTGCAGCCTACCTGTATCCTGGACCAGCCATGGACTACTCACTGGCTGCAGCCCTTACTCTCCATGGCCACTGGTAAGCACAATAGGTTCTTCAGAATGAAGAGTAAAGTCTGATAGTCAGGATGAGTCCTTAAGTCTTAAATCTGTATATGACAGTAAGTTTATTGGCTCATTTCCTGATCTAGTGTAAAATACCTTATTCTCCCAAGTTCTGTGACAGTCATGGTCTTTGACAAGACTAGTCAGTCATACCTTGATCTTCCTTTGCCACTCTCCCTCTCAGTCAGAAGGCAGGACAGATATTACTAAAAAGAAATCCATAAATGTTCTTTAGTGCTCTACACAGCATCTTAAGAGGGCTTCCTTGCCACTGGGTATGTAGAATCTTGACAGTTTTTATCTTGTAGAAGTTACACCTAAAGCTGTTCTTATGTAGGAAAATTCTCATGTACTTTCATAGGGCTAGAATATCTTTAAAAGGTAATGCTTGCCATAAATATTAATTTTATTGCCTTATAGATCAGATAATCCTTATAGTGGATCAGAAACTGCAGAAGAGTATTGTCTATCTTTCTGAGGTGTCTTCTTTCACCTGTTGCTACCTTTTTGCTTAGGAAATCTTGTCCTAAAGTATTGTCCTGGGTTGGAAATAGTGCTTTAGATACTTAGGTGGTTATCAGTCCAAACACTAACCTATGAGTAGACTTACTCAAGATACCTGAGCCATGCTTGTCTTGTACCATTTTTGGTGGCATGTAATAAAGGCCTGGTAAAGCCTTGCTGTTGTGTGTCTGCTGCACATCAGCTGTTTCTCACTGAATCTCTTCCTTGATCTTGGGGACACTGGTGTTTTCCCATGAGGGCTTTTGTGAATTAATGAGTGTGTTGTAAAGTCACACACCACTTTTTCTGAAAAGTCTTAGCATGGCTCAGTCTTACTCTGCCATATACAGATCTTATGAAAATCCCGTATCAACAGTACAGTTGAAGGGCAGCTTGTGAATCCTGAGTCAGCTATGATTTATTTATCCACACTTCTGAAGGCTTGAAGTGTGGGTAAGGGCTGGTCTCACTCATGACCTTATTCTACTGTCCAGTTGTAAAAATAGCTGTAGTAGTTTGAGAGTAGTTGCCTTTCTACTGCTTACACATCAGGCTTCTGTTCTGTGTATCTAGTGGTTTCTTGTGCCTCTTTCCTTGCTTTTGACTCTTTATGGTATTAGAACCCCATCTAAGTGAAACTGAGCTCAGTGTTCACTTGCAGTGACATCTGCTGCAGCAGGACTTTGAATTTTACTATATCACTAGTGTGTTTTCTTTATCTGTGGGACACAAGTCCTTCAGTTTCAGGTCAGACCAGGGCAAAATCTTAGGAAAAAAATTGTTGCATTAAATATGGATCTCTTTTTAACCAGGTTGACATCTGTCATTGCACAAAGCAAACACAATTGTCCTTTTGTACAAGAAAACTTGTACAAAATTGTACAAGAGAACTACCATGTTAGTTTAATAGCATCCTCTGTCTTCCTGTTGCTGGATAGCCTAAATCTGAACAAGAGTTCACTTGCAGTCTGTCAGATGTAGAAAAAAAAATTTTTCCTAATTTTTTGGTTGCAACTATTTTTTAATCTAAATACACATTCTGGAGTCTTCTGTGTACTTGCGACAATGGCTGGTCCCAAAACAACACCTTGCTGATGAAGCAAGAGGGATATTTCCTTTGGTTTCTTTTCTTCAGTCCTTGGAAGTCTGATAAGCTTCCCAGTGTTTCTTGGAGGCAAATTCTGAGGATTCTGTTACCTGAAAGAGCTGTGTTTCCTCAGTATCATTAAGAAACCTCTGAGCCAACATGTATATTTTTTAAAATAGAATAATGGGGTGAATTTCATTAAGGAATGTGCTTTCCTGATTTTATCTTTCTTATTGTTCTGTAGGGGTCTTGGACAGGTTATAACTGACTACGTCCATGGAGATACACCTATTAAACTGGCCAATACGGGTCTGTATGTACTGTCGGCCATTACCTTTGCTGGCCTCTGCTACTTTAACTACCATGATGTTGGTATCTGCAAGGCTGTTGCTATGCTGTGGAGCCTCTAAGAAGTGATGGAGTCCCTGACAAACATGATCGTTCACTGCTGCCTCTGCTTCATCGTATTTCTATCAACATGTTTAATGCGAAACAAATTGATAACCAGGGATCCATAGTATGTACATACTGCAGCAAGTTCAGAACTAGACTTTTAGAAATAAATGTCCAACAGCAGTAAAAATGCTAGAAAGGAAAAAGTCCATTTAAAGTGGATGAACTCCAGGTGAGTGAGTTGATTTAAGCTGCACTGTAGATTGGGAGGGATTAGTTACATCAGTGGCAGACTATATAGCTGAAGGTAACTTTCCTTGTAATGGCAGCTTTAATGAGTGTTTTTCTAAAGCAACTCTAATTTGGTTTCCTACTTTGTAAAACTAACTTGGCTTGTGGAAAATTAAAATGTTATTTCTGACATCACAACAACCGAACTGTATGTAAGGCACACTGTAACTGCTTGGACACTGAGAGTTCATACAGAAAAGGGAATATTTTTTTCTTAATCCATACAATAAAACATTTCCAGAAATTGTGTGTGCTTCTGAACATCTTTTACTACTTTTGGGTTACTTAAAATGTTTTTTCTGCAGATAGTTACCGCTTTTTTTTTCCCTAAAATCTATTTCAAATACTAATTCATATTGTTACATTACTGTTCATACTCCTACTCTGCATGACTTCATTTGGGTGTTATAAAACAAAAAATTAATACTTACAGGTGACTTAGACTTAGTACAGAGTTAATGTCGATTAGAAAATACAGAATTGACTTAGAAGAAAATACTTTTGCAGATTAATCTTATGAGCCATAAACAGCATGGGGCTTTCATAGTTTCCCAGGAATGTGTGTGTTCATCTACAGCAGTTGGGGGAGGTTTCTTTTCTAAATAAACACTGGTATACATTTTCCTGTGTGACTGAAAAGACACCAAACATACCCTTTCTGCTTGACGTGAAACTGACAAAAGCGTTCTTTGCTATGTCTTTATGTTTTAGAGAACTTAAGGGGGGAAAATGGTATTCTGAGTTTCAACTTCTCTGTCTTTTTTGACTTTCGCAGTAGTAAGAAGAGATTAGCTGTTTCCACATTCTCGTGGGACTTCTGTGGTTCTATGAATAGTAAGAGGAAATGTGTTACTGTCAGTCTGATTATGCAGTAAACAGAATGAATTACTGTTTGGATTCTACAAGACTTTCTGATTTGAGTTTTTTTGGTTTTGTTTAATTTGGTTTGGAATCGTTATTTGTTTTCTTAGGTAACCACAGAAAATAGCATGCAGCTGGCCTCTTTTGATAATCTTGTGATCAGAATTGAGGTGTTTGTTTCTGTCTGATGTGGTCTGATTTAGATAGCAATAGTAACACTCTTTTGTCATAGTGAGGAAGATGCACATGTACAGTCTGAGCATGTATCATAGAAAGTGTTTGACATTTACTCTTTTGAGACCAAACACAAGATGCATCTGTATGTGGTATTGTGGGCAAATGTCTGTGTCATGTAATTTCACAAACCTATAATTTATTGTTAACTTTTATGTAAGCCCCCTTACATAAAAGTATTTTGTCCTTGGCCCCTCTGAGGACAAACTTCTTTATTAGAACTTTAATTGTTCAGGTAAGTTTTTTAAGCAGAGACTTCCAGTAAGTTAAAGAAGTTGTTGTTTCTGCTTTAGTTGAAGGTGAGAATGTCACTGTGTAACTGGGATTGATGAAGATGCTCAGGAAATAATCTGGATGTAAGAGAGCATTCATTGGCCAGGTGCACGGCCTGCTTATGAAATCTGTTATTTTAAGTGGTTTCCCTCCTCAAAATAGGTCTACGTCATCTATGAATCATCTAATTAAAAAGCAGTTTGATCAACAAGTGGTTAAGGTTTGAGGTATCAAACCATACAGGACTATATAGGTATGCACATTCTTGTTTCCTCCATGTGTAATACTCTTCTGTCTGACTGGAAAACATTCTGCTGCTTTTTCCAAGGATTTTAATTTGTTTTCCTTTGCAAGATGCTTGGTTTTGTACTGACTTATGGTCAGGAAAAACATAAAACTAGCTTGCCTCAAATAAGGAAATAATAAAATTTCTTTAATAAAAAGCCACAGTATATTTTAAGACTGTTGCAGTATGTCATATGTTGTGACTTTCATTCTCACTGAAGTTAGAAACTTATCTTCATGGTTTCGTCCACTTCATCTTCTTTTGACAGCTTCTTCAGAATTAATTTTCTTAAGTAGCCTTCTTTCTCAAAGGCCAAGAACATTCCTTGTTCTAGTGAGTATTCAAACTTAAATGCTGTGGAACTACAAGATGTAAATGTCTTTTTGAAAAAGATAATGTTACTTTCACCAGGAATTTCTTTGGGAACTTCTCCTTCCTGAGGAAGAAAAAGGGAATGGGTTAGTCCCAGCACAAGCCCTGAGCAGTTTTGTTTCAGCTCACCGATGTTTGAATTCTTCATTTTCTGTACTTACAGAATGTATGGAAAGATGATACTTACTCTAAATCGAACTGTCATTTTTCCATGTTCCTTCTCACAACACATGTAGTAACTTTTATCTTCTACCAGGATGCTGAATGCAACAGGCATCCCTGCTGAAGGTGTAGTAGTTTTGTAATAGTGAATGTTGAAGTGCATTCCCTTGCCTAAATAGAAATTGTTTATTATTAACTGTTTGCTCAGGAGAGAGTGGCAACTACTTAACTGTGTTATGTCATTTCACTGTCAGCTGGTGTCTTCTCAGGATACTTTTCTGTCAGGAGAGCCAAGACTGAATTTTTTACACTGCTGGTAGCATATATTTGACTTTCTGCAGTCATTCAATAACCGAGATTTGGGATTTGTAAGAAGACATGTGAACTTGCCAGTTAGCACGGCTAGGATGTTCAAACCCTTTATACGTGCACGCATAAAGTGAGAATTAGATTTGTAAATAGTCATCTGTAAACCAGATTGTATATGTACGTACAGCAAATACAGTTCTGAATGAATTGCTGAGCTTCCCTCCCCCCACAGTCAAAGCCAAAACCACAAGCATTGTGTTTACTACTGTTAGAAGAAAGTAAGAGCTTTCAGTGCTCTGTTTAGTCTGTTTAAACCTAAAAATGTTTCTGGATTTTTATTTTTTTTTTGGTAATCCAACATAAACGCTGCCCCCTGAAAAAAAAAGACATTAAAAGCTTAGTTTGTAATCACATTTAACCAAAAAAATCAGCTCTCTTAGCTTTATCTTTGAAATGAGTTTTAAGTCTTTATTCTCTCACCATTGAGTCAGCACTCACTAAGAACAAAAGCACATCTAGAATAAAGCCACAGTGCAATGATTATAGTAAATATTTGAAAAATGGTCTACCAGATTTCATCTCCTGATCTGTCACGTCTTCAAAAGCTGCCATGTTTAAATCTGGTCGAACCACAAGCAATTGGCTATTTACATTTCGAAGGACTCGGTGGAGAGTTTTTTCCTTACAGAGGGCATCGCACTCCAGCCCTGTAGTAATGTTACGCGAAGAGGGTCAAATATTTTATCTGAAGAGACTACTTCAGTTCTTAACAGTTTGCTACAGGCTTAATCTTGTCATTAAAATATGAGGTGAAACAAGTTCTTAGACTGGCAGTCTCAAACAAAACTGAGGCCATGTCATTCTTCCCACATCTGGCTTTTCAGAAGGATTTCCCAGAATACAGCAGACTGTATATATATATATATGAGCAAGAGAAGCTACCATATCTGTTAATGAGAGCTCAAAAGCAACAGTTCTCTCACCCCACAATTAGAATTGCATTAAAAGGTCCTTCTGTACCTTAGGAAGAAATAAAGGAACTTTGGCTTCAAAAGGAGACTGTGAGCTGTAGTGCTCACTTTTACAGTAGCCATTGTCAGTTTGAAAACTTGCTCTCTCAGACACAGTAAACATTTATGGGTTAGTAAGTGTAACCAGGTTAGTTCACGTAGAATTGGTAATGAAGTTAATAAGTTATGAGCTTTCATCTTACCATCATCATCTTGGTTCCAAGTAAGCAATGAAAAAAAGGAAAGAAAAAACCCCATTAACTTCTGTACCCACAAAAGAAACCATTCTACCCAGTTTTGTTCTGCAAGACTGGCAGCCAGCCACCTACACGTTTCCAGTTGTACTCCCTAGTATCATTAACTCACCAAGCTGAGCTACCTACAGAGTGTGGTTTATTTGTGAACTCAACAGAATGATGAAACCGCCAGTCATTTGAGAACTGGAGTTACCACCAAACCAAGAGGTATGCAAAATGTTTTAGGGTTACTTAAGGGTGAGCAGCTCAGGTCAGTTTAAGCCTATGACCAAGGAATAAATGGCATATAAATTTTTGGTTTTGTCAGCACCTTTATTCTGAGTGAGCAAAAGGACAAGAAACAATTATTGCAAATGGCTTTTACAGAAAAGACTGTTTTCTAACTAACTTTATCATATGAGATAGGAAGTCACCACTTCTTCCAAGTCCACCCCACAGTATTCCAACCCTTCTGAGTGTCCTTTACAGGAACATACTATATGAAGCACCAAATATTCTACTGACTCAGGTACTTGGCTAGCAATATTTCAGACTGACCTGTTAACACACTGGGACAACCGTCTCAAACTCAAATTCTTTTTGAAGTGAACAACCTGGCTCCATAATCCAAGAATTGTTCTTCTAAATGCATGAGGATTGAAACTGCTTTGAGGATCGCTTGGGTAACAAGGGGGGGAAAACAGGATTCCACAAAAACAGGGATGCCAGCCCAAGGAAAGGACTGAATTGTGAATCAGGTTTTAATCTTCCATGCAGAAAGAAGAGACAGTGTGTCTTTCCCAGCAGTGGGTAGTAATTACCTGCAAAATAGAGGCACAAATTTTCTCCAAGTTGTGCTGCACACACAGTCACTTCATTCATCTTCACTCTACAAAAACATATGGAGAGGATTCAGTTAAGAACAATGCTTCTTAATCTGTAAAGCAAGGGACTTCTTGAGCTAGTTCTCTTCTAGTGCACAATATTATAATACAGCTGGCATGTTTCACTACCTGTTAAATTGCTTTTTCAAATAATTGGTCTCCTGTTGCCTTTATCATTATTCAGAATTACCTAGAGCATCCTTCAGGTTCTGTTATTTTACAAAACTTTTCATTCTTACACAATGTTACACAGGAGTAAATAATAACTCACTACTATTTTCTCCTTCTATGAGAATAATAATGAACATACTTTATCAAATCAGTTTTCTCTTGTGTCTGGGGAAGTTGTCTTACTATTGCATAGTCATTTGATTTTCTGTTTCTAATTTTCAAATGAGAAAGTAAATAAAACTGGATTAAGCACCCTGTTACTGACCATTAAGCCATAAAAGTGTATTAAACTTATACAGACTCATCTTTACAGGTTCCCTCCATAAAAGACAGAACTTCCAAAAAACCCCTAACTTAGTCCACCTTAGACTGCTCCTTGGAAAGGCCTGTATTTTTTGTATCTGGAGCTGGAATTTGTTCCTATAGAAGTTCCTATAGAAGAATACCTGTACTGACTAGAACAGTAAAGTCTGGCATTTCAGCAACTGTATTTCTGTATTACCTTTGGGATGGTTGCCAGTGGAAAGAATAATTCTAAGAAATAAGCACTCAATTAGTTTTATTTAAAAACTGATGGTGATTATGATGATGTAATCTTCAACATTAAAAATAGCATCTCCTACCTGTAAAGAAAAATGAGAATAGGAACAAAGGGAATTATAATATGAAAGAGGAAGATGTAGCAAAGAATTCAGCTCTTCTCTGGCGGTAAGCAGTTCTAAAATGTCCTATGCCACTAATTTTGTGAAATGCAGGTTGCACTTCCTGTTTCCTTTAGGTCTGTATCTTAGTAAATTTTTTGTTCGTTTTCCTAAAATGCTTTCTGTGCATGGGTGTTCTTTCCTGGTTTATTTATGTTTTTAGAAATAAAGGCATTTTTGTAAGTAGTCTAGACTAGGAAGTGCTTCATTCAATCCCTACGAACTGTCAAGGCATTCTTTCCCCTTGCACTAGCAACAGAAATACAAATGTAATAACTGTTAAACTGTTAAAGCCAGCTAAACAATGGGAAGACCTGTGTCTAGCAGTGAGATATTATTGTGCAAAGCTTACTTCCAAGGCTCTTTTTCACCATTTGGAAAAGACTTACTGTACAGAACAAGGCACAATGCCAACTTAAGTAAAAAAGCACTCTTCAACGGTAGGGATTGTGGTAGGGGAATCACAGTGATTTGTTTCCTTGTCTCTCTAGTAGAGCACGTTGAAGAATGTATTGAGAGTGCTTTCTTCTCATCCTATTTTTATATGGTCTATAGTTCTAGATGGTCTGTGAGGAACAGACAGGTTCATAGCAGTGGACTGCATCTTTGTTTCCAAACATGCATATTGAAGCCTTTGAAATTAAATACAGCATTATCATAACAGTGCATGCCTCATATCTAGTGAAGTAAACCAAGCAGTGTAGGATTACTTTGTCCTAGACTGCAGAGAAGACATAGGCAGGACTTACCAATATATGATTAAAGGAGAAGGTGGCCCTTGGTTTAGTGCAGGAAATATAAACCGACCAAACCTTTTCTCCCAATGTGTAGTAAAAGACGGTTACGTCTTTTACCAAGCACGTTTGTAAGCTAAAAAAAAAAACTTTTGGCTGGCTGTTCCAGGTACTGTGTAGTAACTTGCCCTGCAGGGAAAAAAAGGAGCCGGGCCGCGTCCCGGCGGGTCGTCCTCCGCTCGGCACCTAGGTTGGAGCGGAGCCCATCACGGATGCCAGCCCCAGGGAAGGGCAAGGTTCTGCCGCTTGCGGCAGCCACAAGAAAGTTGCCGATCCCACACAGTAATGTTATTCATTAGCAGCAAATGTTTTAGGATTACCTCCGCCCTCGCGGCGCGGCGCACTCTGCACAGGAAGGCAGCGGTGCACGGCCCTCCTCCCGATGCATTTAATCGCGGGATGCGGCACGCTGCCCGGGCATGGGTGCTCCCAGAGTTTCCAGCTGAGGGCTAGGAGCCGGCTCCCGAAAAGAGTTCCCCCTTCCTCCCCCTGCCGCTGTAACCCGATGAAGGCAGACGGGCGGCAGTAATCCTTACCTCGCTCCTCCGCTGGCTGCGGCTGAACGATGCGTGACGGAAGGGCGAGCGCTGCCGGAGGAGAGGCGGGGACTGTGGGCGCCTGCTCCAGCAGCTGGAGCCCACCCGTTCGGCGACCTCGGCCCTTCCTTCGCTCTTGTTCCCTCGGGCGACGGAGCCAAAATCCGCTCGTCTGCGTGTCCTGCTGGGTCGAGATACTAAGGCTTTGCCCAGGCAAGCGTCACTACCGTGTCACGTTCATGCGAACGGGGAGGAAAGAGATTTCTGTTCTGTTAGAGCGGTCTAGCGAGGGGGATTTTGTAGCGGTTTGCAACACGGTGCAACAAAAAAAGTCGACCGACCAAACTGCAGGGAAAATTTTGGACTCTTTCCCCAGATATCTGTCTACGTCTGCAGTTATTCTGCAGCACTTCCCCTCTTGGGTGGAGAAAGCAAATCACGCACATCTTGAGGTTACAAAGGAAGCTTTTTGCGACTCCCTCAGCTCACATAGATGTCGACAGAGGGCACGTTTCTGCACCAGCGGATTTCAGCCGGCTCGCTTGGTCCATAAAGTCTCTGGGAGCCGGAGAACCGGGTACTAACCCTCAGGACATAGGCTTCTTCTTTTCCCCACACTTGCAAACTGCCCGTAAACATTGGGTCCCGTTGGGGAAAACCCGTTTAGCATTGAAAACACATTGCGTGTATCTAGCTCTCCATAAGAACACCACCAAAGAATATACCATTGGTATCTGCTGGAAGACCCTCAAATTGTTTTCCATCCCTTTATATGTAAGTAGCTTCAAGGGAGGAATTTAGGTTCCTCTCACGGAAACAGACAACCAAAATCTGTGCCACATAGTCGAAACACCATTAATAGGTAGGTCCTATTTCACCAGCTGTAAGTTGTTTCCCAGGCATGTATTAATTGCAAATAAATAAAACGGCAATAGGTGTTGCTATCACTGAATTGGTGCAGCTCTGTGATGCTTTTTGGAAGTAAGTACTGCCGTCGGTGTTTGTGGAGTGCTTAATGCAGTAAATATTGCTGTAATGGCAAACTGTGTAATGATGGGACAGCTAGGGCCATGAAGTACCAGGTAGATCAGCTCTGAAATGAAAAATCAACCAATGTTTTGTATCGTTTGTAAAACTTGGCAGTGTTAACTAGAAGCTCGGTGCATCCATTTTCTGTTCATAATGTTGATTAGCAAGGCATTAGGGTATTTAACTGTGTAGCTCCATGTTTAAGTTGAAGAGCCTCAAGTTTTAATACTGGGCTGTGGGAAAAAACAAATAAAAAGCAACCCCTCTCAAATTGCTCAACCAAGATAAAACCTAAGACCATAAGCTGTTTTCTCACCTGTCTGCACACCTATTACTGTTGCTGGGGATAGAAGGGAGGTGTAATACATATCTGTAGGGAATGTATTGCTGTCAGTATGATAAATCCAGGGAGGCAATTTTGAGGTCTAAGGTACATCTTTCAAGCTCACCTGAACTAATAATCTTAAAAATAAAAGTACTATTGTACTAATAACTGTGGACTTAGCCTGCTCTACCCACAAGGAGCGTTGTATTTCACTGACATGTTAAGACAAAAACTGTGCTGCAGAAAATTTATCTTATTTCTTTAAAGCTCCTGAAAGAAACTAATGAAAATGATTCAGAAGAATGAAAAACAAAAAAACAAAACACCCCAGAGAAATCCAGCAACAGAGTAAAACCTCCTGTTTATGAGATAAGCAAAGAACAGTACATTTATGGCAGCTATTGCTTTCAGATAAGAAATCTATATTGCTATTTAGACACCCACTTACGCTGATTGAATTCCAGCCAGCCAGCAATATTACATCATCCCCTTTCGACTTCCTGTTTTTTTACATTTTCCATTGTTTAGAGAAAAAAAAAAGTTGGATCTTGGCAGTTGTCTAATTTTAGTGACCTTATTTATTTTAGTGACAGTAGTCTCTCATATTTTGCTAATTGATGGCTTGCCTTTTGAAACGGATCCAGCTAGTGTCATCCTAAAGCGTTCTAGTGATTCATATTGTGAACCAGTCACAGATGCTTAGAAGATGGTATATGACTGGAATTGAGTGGACAGGGCAACACTTTAGCGACAGGTAGTCTCCTCATGCTTTAACTCTAGTTGGGATGGAAAGCTTCTTCCTGGGACCTCTGCATCAGGAAACATTTTAGCGAGGAGCTGGCCTCCCCCAGGTGAGCTCTGCTGCCCGAGCCCCTGCTATGCGGCCTGCGGCCACCCTCCCCCGGGAGCCGCCTCGAGCACCGCGCCAGGGCGGGCTCCAGTTGCCTCAGCGGCCGGGGCAGCGCCGCGGGTCGTGTGAGGAAGGCATCGCCCGTAGCTGGCCTGCCGTGGCCACCCTGCAGCGCGCCGGCCCTTAACGGCCGGGAGGACCGTTAACCGTGAGGAGAGAGGTCCGGGGAGAGGGGGAGGCTTCCGGGGCAGAAGGGAGTGCCCCCATGTACTTAAGGGTGGAGGGTACTGGGGAAACATGGGGAGAACAGGGAGGAAGGGGTAGGTTGTTTTTGGGCAAGGCAGAAACGGCCTTAGCAGCCTGGGGCCGACCTTAGGCACCCTTGGGCACCTTTGGAAGCCTGGGGCCGACCTTAGGCACCCTTAGGCACCTTCAGAACCCTTGGGAGCGCTTGGCCCGGGCCAACTTGGCACTCGGACCCGCTTGTTTTCAGCTCTAATCGGTTCTCTTGCCATGCTTGGAGGCTCTACCTGCCTCCAGTGAGGAGGTGAGCTCCTTTGCAGAGTAGCTTAAAGAGGTGCTGGTTACAGGTTTTATGCATTTTTATGTAGATATGATTTCTAGATGCACAAGATAACCACTTACCAAATACAACGTTGTACTTCTTACCAAGCGACGATGACAAGCAACACTCAAAAGCCTGATGAGAGTAGAAGTAAACGTAAAAAAGAGATGGAGGTGAGCCGTGCTGTGTGAGGGAGGGAGGACCTGGACCACCTTCTGGCCCCGGGGCAGCAGTACAGCACCCCCAGTCCCATGTCCTTCCCTGGCATTACAGTGGGTTTCTCTCACCCTGAGAGAGGGCAGAGTTCCATGTCTGTTTATGTAGTTTAGCAGAAACATATATGACTTTCTTGTGTATGGAAGCTGTGCAATTTCTCTTAGTGTTTGAAGAGCAATAAAATTGGGTATGCACTGCAACACTGTTATGCAGGACTTCTGGAGAATAAGCTTCTGGAGTACACCAGCTTTTACTGACCAAGCTAGCACTTCCCACCCACTCCCATAAATGCTGTGCCTCTTCACGATGGATGGTGTCTGAAAACAGCCTTTCAAGATCCTTTATTTTCCCTCAGTTAAACTTTACCTGTGCTGATCTTGGTTTAAATCCTAGAACCTGTATTTTTTTTTTTGTGCTCTATTATTAGAATGAAGCTTCAGAAAATCCTCAGTTGTCCTCCGTTGACAAAACAGATTTGGCTCTTTTGGAGGGCGCACAGTCCCTTTGCAAACCTGAACAACTGGAAAAAGTTTTAAATGGTGACGTATAAAATATACAGAAAGTAACTATGTCGTTACCTTATTTAATGTTGAGATGAAAATTCATGCAAAGGTTTAAATGAAATTACTTTTTTCTTTTAACAGAAATGAACAAAGAAATCACAAACTTGTTATCAAAATATGCTCACATTTTAAGGCAAGTTGACTTTGTCCTATTTGTACAGCACTTTTCTAATTTCTCTAGATAAGATTGATTACGGTGGCTGCAGTTTAGAGAAATTAGCACTGAAAACCATCAAACACAGATTTTGACAGAAAATTGCTGGTTTCTGTAACAACAGAGAACTAATTTGAACAGAAGCCAAGTATTGATAGGCAATGCATTTTTAAGAAAAGCAGAAAAGCAGTTCTAGGAATTGAGAATGTTAATGGCATTAACTGATTTTAACTACAGATTTTTTCAATTAAGTGAGAGAGCAGCGATGGATGCTTCTTATGTTCAAGAACTTGATGGAATCTTAAAAGAAGCAAGGACCATAGAAAACCACTTAAAACAGAAAAGGGAGAGTCTGAAACAGAGATTCGCTGTGATCGCAAATACTCTGCAAAGCTAAATGGAGTTTTACAGACTGCAGAAATGCAGAGCAAAATTTGTAGTATATTTTATGTATTAAAATATAAACTATGATGAGTACTATGATGTGTGTTTCGTAAATGTCGTATGTAAATATTTCCAGCAGTTCAGGAAACTTTCAGCAACTTGAGCAGCAAGTTAAGTAAGTAGATTCAACACATAGGGTAATGGTAATAATACAATACTAAATATCCATTTTAAATCCTATGGCTCCAAGGGATTCTAGACATTAAACCATCTTTCCTTACGTGTTGATCCTTTGCTTAGGATCCTGTGATTCTATTACTAGAATCCCTGTGATTCCATTACTCGAAAATAGTGGAAGCATTTGAAAAAGAAAGCAGAATGAATTTTGCATGGCTTGGCTTTAAGGCTGTGGAATTTCAATACATCTGAATTCAGGAGCAGCCATGGTATTTCTAATGTCACCGCTAAGGATGTTTTCTTCTTTTATTGTCACAACCACTCTTTTGCTCTAGAATATAGTGTAGAAACACTTCTACAAAACATAGAATTTTGTGATGTAAGCAGAACAGGACTTCACATTATTTTATATTAGAAATTTTCTGTGGGTTTTTTTGTTTGCTTTTTGTTTGGGTTTTTTTTTCTTTCTACTTTAGAAACTGGTTTGGTGCTAAAATCTTAGTAGAATGTACTTGCAACCTTATTTCTATTGTGTCTCAGAATATAAATGCAAAAAATTATCTTAGAAATAGGGAAACTATTAAGAATACTACTCTGGGAAATGTATAAAGAAATATAGTCTTAACTTGAAAATATATTTTAATACTTCTAGAGATTTCAAATGAAACCAAAGCCCTTTTGATATAAACATCAAAGCACATCGTCAAAACTTTGCTAGTAATGTCAATAAATAATTAGATAATCTTAAAATAATCTCGAATTACACTGCCCTTTTATTTTGTTATTTAGATACATCAGTATTGTTTGCAGTATATCCAGTTCATTTAAGGAGGCTTCTGGAGTTTTTGCGAGCACTTTTTCTTTCTTGTCATTTGACTCTGTTAATAAAGATGAAACATAAAATGTACAAAGCATAATTAGTACAAATTGTGAGGCTAATAAAGAAAAGTGCTGGATAGTCTTGCCGCTAGCGTAAGATATATTTATATCTTTACCCCAGTACTGTGTATTAATTTTCTGTTTAAATTCTTTCATATTTAATCCTTCTTTCCCCCTTTTTATTAGATAAAAGCTACAAGCAAATGTGCTACCTGACAAACTGGTAGTATTTAAAGCAATTAATGAGAGAAACTGACATCTAGGGTGAGATTTTCCTAGGTATTTAGATGCCTAAAGATGCAGATATGTACTTAGTAGGATTTTCAAAGTGCCTAAGCATGTAAGCGCCTTAGATGCTTAGGAATTTTTGAAAATCCCGTAAGGTGCCTATCTGCATCTTTAGCATCTAAAGACTTTCAGAAAAATCACTTCACTAATCTACACCATATTTTCCAGTCTCTTCCTTATTTCTAATAATCACATCTCATCTTGTAATCAGTCTTGGTAATGCTGTTTAAAAGAAGAAAGTGGGAGAAAAATATTTTGGAAGTTAAATTTTCTAGAATATTTTGCTAAGTTTTTCTAAAATCTATGATCATCTGTAATGATGACAAAAAGCCATTTTAAATTGTCATCTGTGAAGTGTCTCAATTTAGAAATTTACCTATAATTATTTATGTAAGTATTTAAAGAAAAGAATTCATGAGTATTAAATATCTGCCTGCTGTCAGAGTCAGAAGCCAGCTACATTTTACCTGTTTGTGCTTGTGAAAATTATGCAGTCTTTTTATATCACCAGTATTTAGATAACTTAGTTTATTAGCTAATATAATCCAGTTGAAAATCTTCGGTTCTAGTATGAAGTATTATTAAGAAGCAGAACTTAGAAAACTAGTGGATCACATAAACTTAGCTTCTTCCCTTAGGGCATCAAGAGGGTACAGACATACAGGATTACTCTTGCAGCAGTTTGCTCCCTTTAAAAACTTCATAAAATCCAATAAAACTTACTAAAACTATACTTCCTAGAAGAATGAAGAACTGCTTAGTCTGTCATTCAAGTGCAGTTAAATTCAAGACATACCTCTCTAAATGATGACTCTTGTTTTTTTGCAGGGATTTCTTATACAGTTGGTTGTCATTAGATGTTATAATTTAGACCAGGATCTCTGTGGTAGCAAGAAGATTTTAAATTTTGAAGAGGCACTGAAAGTAAGTCAGTAAGCATGGCAACAGTAACCTGGCTGAGATTATGAACAGTGTGGTCATGCTTATTAAAGGGAAGTAATTCAAAGCTTTGTAAGATTTTTGAAATAGGTGTATTAAGAAATCGTTTTAAAATTGCTAAGAGCTCCTGGTTTTGCTGCACAAAGCTATGTGCGGATATATATATAAAAATAAACATTGACCAACTAAAATGAATAAAATATGTAGTTTTATAAAGCACCAGCTTGACATGTAAGTTCAGAAAGTTTAAAACATCAATTTAAAATAAACCAGTCTCTTTCGAAGTTAAAAAATGCTTCAGATACGGAAATATCCCCTTACTGGTTGCTTTCATACATAAACCCCTTCCTTTTTAAAATGGAACCTTCCATAATTACTTTGCTGTAAAAAAATGCAGTGTGGGGTTGGTTTGTGTATGTGGTTTTTTTTTTCTGTTGACAGCCTTTCAGTGTTCCACTCAACATCAATATATATGGGAATAGCCATTATACAGTGTTTTTGTTCTAAACAATTAGAAAATAAAATTTTACTGTTTTCCTATTTGTTGACAATTTGTCTGCCCTGCTAATGATGCTTCTGTAGTGATTGCTTCTCTTGGGTAGTTTGATATGGCTTGGGAGAAACAAACCAAATTTTGTACTCTCTCCTTATGTGAAACTAGAAGTTCGTTCTGTCTCTGAGGAATAAGTACACATGAAATCAAGCTGTCACCAATGCCATCAGTATCTGCTTTCCAGTTTTACCGAAGGAGGTTTGAACAGAAAATTAATTGGCTTTAAAGCTGCCAAATCTGATCAGCAAAGCTCAGCTGGTCACTATGTTTTCTTTAAGCCTTTCCTCCTGGTCTTTAAGCTGCAGTGCCTTAGTAAGTTAACAAGAACGTCTAAGATGACAGATCAGTAGCAGAATATAAATGGATTTTTCTAAAATAATGTGGAAACATCTTAAACAATGTTCTGACCCTCTTGAAGTCAAGGGAACTTCTGGCAGTGAGTCTTCTGCATGTCTGACCTTGCTGTCAATACTTCCACAGTGTGGAAAGTGTAAATTACGAAAACCCAATACTCAGTTCCTCTCATTGCTCTTTTATTATTTGAAAGCTAGAAATTGAAAATAGCAGATAATCCAGAGACTGCTTAGGTACACAACAAAGAGAATTCTTCCATGAGAAAATGCTAATTGTGAATTTTTACTTAAGACGAAACTGTCTTTTAGCATAGATGTAGGAATGTGGGTCATAATAGAAAAAGACCAAATTGAGTAGGTAATAGATGTGTTTAAGGCTCATGGCCTTCTATCTAGAACTCAGGAGAGTTCAATTTTGCTACTTGTAGCATCTTTGTTTTCTCTTTCAATGGTATTTGAAAACCTGATGATGAAGGAAGTATTTGAAAATGGCAAAGTGGGTGTTTTGAATCATTACAGTGAATAACCAGAAAAAAGGAGGGCAAAGAATCATGGATCAATCAGCCTATTTCCCAGTAGACTCTGAAGTAAATTTCGTAACAATGATTTTATAATCACCTGCCTTGAAGCCTTGTTACCTCAGTAGAAGAATACATCACCTCACCTTTCTTCAAATTTCTCAAGTTACAGATGGCAAATAGCATTATTTTCCCAGCAATGGTAATGTCTTTGCACTTCATCAACACACCTGGCCCAGCTGCTGACAGGGTCTAGGGCTGCCGAGCTGCTTCGACTGAAGGCAGGTTTCCCCCACGCCTTGCCACTGCCTCGCCCAGCTGTAGCAGTGCTGTGCAGTCAAGGTTTGTTCATCCTGCCCTGCTAGGGAAGCTATTCCTGGCTTTTATTCTGAAATGATGATGTCAGGAAGCTCTTCAACCGATCCATCAGTGCTGGCTGCACACTATCATCCTGGCACGGTACCTTTGCATGACCATCTCCGATTGATGCTTTCTTCTGAGCGGAATGTTTTCCAAAATCCTTTTGTCTGCCACCAGCCTCCTGCTTGCTATATTGCGGCATTTCCTCTGCTCTTTAATGCAATTCATTCCAGGTAAAATGCATTAACAAACAAATCGTTCTATTCCATCATCTTGGGAAGGGGGTTTCTGATGCTGTTGAGAGCTGCTGCTGACACAGGTTGTTTAGAGCAATTTAGTTTTTATTGATCAGAAATGTAAATGAAGCA
>JAVHNF010048866.1:0-13019 GCA_034783455.1 Micropsitta finschii
GAAAGGAAAGGAAAGGAAAGGAAAGGAAAGGAAAGGAAAGGAAAGGAAAGGAAAGGAAAGGAAAAAGGAAAGGAAAACCAGAAATTGCCTTCATCTTATTATACTGTTTATGTATAGAAGCCTTTCAAAAATCCATAAACTTGGAAACCTCATATATTGAGAACTTCTTGCTGTTTCTCTTTGCCTTCTGGATATTTCATGCACTCTTTACAATAGTTTTGAGTGTCAGAACAAAGTCAGGCTTCCTTTTGCAAAAGTCAGGCTTACTTTTGCAAATATAGCCATGGTGCTTCTAGAAATGATTGCTTTCTGCGTGATCACACAGCCGATGACTCAAATCCTTCTGTCTCCAAGTAACTGATTCAGAAATTTTATGTAAAAGGAGCCTTATGTAGAAGCCCAAGTTATGTTCGTAAACACATATGAAACTATACACAGAAGGCTTCACTACAGAATTACAGTTTTCTTTCAGCACAATTACTTAGAAATGTTTCAAAGGTGTATTTTTTAACATTAATATTCAGTATGTTAATACACAGTAAGAATACAAAATATGGGCACATCATGCATCTGAAAACAACTCTTAGGAATGTCAAAGGGGAGGATAAATTCAGTACTACAAGGAAGCATTTTTACTAGAAGTTTTGACATCTCTCACTAGTCTTCCATAGACATTAGCATATGTCAGCATGAAATTGCAGAACAAGAAGTCCATTTTTAGCATGATTCATGTGACATATATAGATTAACTTTAATGATGCTTTTAAAAATATTACAAAGCACTTACATAGCTTTTCACATGTGCATTAGAGAGTAAGATTTGTTTGGCCTGCCAAGTAGATAGATGCCAAATATAGTGAACAGTAGGTGTATAACATGTACAAAAATTTAGTTCTTTTCCCTCTAGAATCCATTTTCCAAATACCTTGAAAATAGGTAAACACAAAAAGAAACAAAACAAAAAAAAGGAAACAAAAAACCCCCAAAACCCAACACAAAACACAACAACAAAATAAACCAACAAAACAAAACCAAAACCAGACAAACAAAAAATCCCCCAACAATCCAACCTATCTCATACTTTCAGAATTACAATTGATACTATTTGAAAGGTGGATTGAAAGTTTTAAATTATTATGGAAACTGAGACCAAACCAGTCACAGAATAAAAATGCAGTTCTCCATTCTATTTGCTCCTAAGACCACTAAAGTTAAAGTAACTTATGTTTCCAAGGCTATCAGTGGTTAATTGATTAAACACATTGCAACAAACAGCTACAATTAGGTAGGCTTGTTATTCTCTTGAAAATTGCATAAAGAATAAATCTCAGCAACCTTTACAAAGGACGGTTGATTTTCTAACTTGTTCCTGCACCAGAAGATCCTTTTGTAAGTCCTGAAATCTTGAAAGTTTGATGGGTCTGGCAGTGATGATGTAATCCTGGGGTAAAAGTTACATACATTTTCCATTTTCTTTATCTTCTTTGGGAACAGTGTGAAGACAAACCTGAAGCAGAAATACTTAGGTAAATGCATCAGCTCAACTGCAAATATTTGTCAGTTCTACTTCACTGTGGTCCCAAATATCAAGACCTGTCTGTGCTCTGTGTAAATACACAAGGATGAAGAAAAACCAGACCTGTCCCCAGATAACTGGCATTTTGCAGGAAGGGTCTGTATAGCTATTTGCAAACAAACACTAGTCTGGGTGCTACTCTAACAGCTAGACACTTCCCTGAATCAGAGGCTCCATCAATGTCTGGCCTCACTTTGTGTCTGATAGAGGAACCCTCCCTGAGATCCCATCTGAGGAATGCTCTGCAACTTACTCTAAGAAAAAGATGAGAAAAAAACATGCCTCAAATAAAAGCTGCTCCATAATCTAGGACAATAGTAACAACCATATTAGATCGATGTAATGATCTGTTACAGAAGCAGCCTTTTGTAAGTGGCTCATCAAAGACATTTTTCACTCAGAGACAAATCCCGCACTGGTTCGTTTGTTTTGAATGCATTGTTCTACTTCCAGAGAAGAGAGACGATCTAGCACCTAGTATTTTACAATATCACTTGCTAAACAAAAACAAAAGCACCTTATTGAGTTGAAAGTTCTATTCCTGTAATGCATATAAAGGGTAAAATCAGGGAATGATTCATCAATAAGATTATACTAGTCATTATGCAATCAGGAATATAACTCATTAGGCATATAAAGATTAATCATTTAGTACAAGGTGCAGTATTGCTCCTTAATTTTTGCAGATCATAATGCATATAGAAACAAAAAATTATTGTATGGAAACAAGACAAAATTGCATGTCACCTTACTGAAGTTTTTAATTTCTAGCAATATAGCCTGAAGAATAATTCTAAGGGAATTTGAGCAATATATGACCTGTAGGTAAAATTTAATTTTCAATTGCTTATAGCCTATTTATCTTCACAAGCACTAAACCAACTGTTATAAGAATTATGAATTAAGATATGCATCAAGTAATGCTTGTGTTCTTAAATTAGTTTTGAAAGCCAACCTGGTTTAAAGCTTGCTTCCTGGTAAATGACATAATCATGTTTCCATATTAATATTTTTATAAGGCAAATATCTTATACTCTTAAACCCCAGTGATCATGCTAGAACTGTAAGAGACAGGATTAAACCCGATTTGAGTGCCACTGAGCAGGAAAAAATACACACTGGGAGTGGATTATTTCCAACTTACATAACACAACTTAAAATCTATGTGACAAGAGCAAGGTTCACTTATTTCTTTTATGGTGGTAGCACTTACTTCAGAAAAGTGAACATAAAATATGATTTGTTAAATCTATGCTTTTAGGATAGCACACCTGTTGTCACCAATTTGTAACCTGCTGTCACCAATTTGTTATCTATTTCTCCTAGGTTTAGGATCCTCTGCTAGCACACACAATCTTTTCTTTATTTCCAAAACAAATACTTTCAACGCAGTAAAAGTTTTTATACTCCAATTCAAGTATTAATTGGAGAAACTGAAAGTTAGAATCCTCCAAAGCCAGTTTAACGAAATAGTGTTTGTTTCTATTCGCAAATTCATCTTGCTCCTACGCTTCTTTTTACACTCTGTCATTATATTGTCTTGCAGGTTTTGAAAATAATATCCCCTCTGAGATTCAAATCAAGAAATCCTTTATAATATCTGCATACAAATCCTGTCAGGCTGCTGAAAATGTCCCCACTTCATGTTGTTATTGTAGCCTCATGACATGACACCGAAACTCATAAAAATACTTTTGGAACTTGGATAGTCTGATGGACCAGAATAGGGTTACAGTTAAGATGAATTCTTTACATGTTACCTTGGAATGAAATGAATTCAATTCTTTTAACTACTTCACTACTTACAGGGTAGACACTTAAATAAGCGATGGTTATCACAACAGCAAATATGATGTTATACATCAGGAAAAAAAAAGTGGGTTTATGCAGGAGAGGAGATCTAGCAGTACTGTAATTGAATAGACATTCTTAATCCTTTCTTTATCCAGCACAGAATGGTGTGGCTCATGTCGCGTATCAGGGTCACAAGAGTTCAGTTGTAATATTTCCCTAATTACAAAGTTTCCCCAAGTCTGCTTTTGCCACCTAAATGTATGGTTAGGCATGAGATTCTGAACTATGCATTTTTCACAATATTTTCTATGGTCTTCTTATTTAAAGTATTATAACTTTGTTTCTTGATTTGCTGCTTTTGTTTTTAGTGAGATTTGTTGGGGGGGTGGGTGTTTTGGGTTGATTTTTTTGTTTGGTTGTTTTTTTGTTTCAAAACTATGGTACCAATTACAAAATAAAAACCTGGGCAATAGTAAAAAGCAGATGTCATGACATTTTTGTGAAAAATTGTTAACACTGAGAAATGGCCATAAATGAACTTATTTTAAAAAATAAAATAAAACATAAATTTATTATCTTTACTAATTTTACTTTGAATGCACTTTTCCTAGCTCATAATCATTCTCAGGGCAACACAATTCATCAGGAAAGGTAACAGATCAATAAATAAAAACTTTAAATCCTCCTCTTCAATTTCAAATGGGTAGGAATTATACTACAAATTCTACATCTCTCTTAGGTTTTGATAGATAGAACAGTGATTTCATAGGTTCAGTGTATAGCATGAGGAACTTCATTAGACAATATAGTTGTTTTCAGTGGGAAACCTGCCCACACAAACTTGTAAAATCAGGAAAAGCAGCTAGAAGAACTTTCTTCTTACATGCCATAACAATGAGGTATCACCTTAGCCACTCTGGGAAAGATTCTGCCTCTGTACAAAGAACTTTATTTTATTACTGCCAGAGTGTAAAAATTAAAATCCCGCATTCTGCATGTGATCAATTTATCTTCTAAAGCACAGTTCATTTCGCTGATGTTACAGACTATCTTGTGTCCCAGTATGTAACGCTTCTATTCACTTAGGGAGAACAGAAGCAAGTATGTGGGATGGACCTGATGGTGACCTCCCAAATCAAGGTGTATGATAAGGTATACTCTTCAAATTGGTATGTTATTTATTTTTATTGTGAATAACTGTTTGTCAGATGTGTGTGGTCACAGAATAGAAGAAAGGACCTCTGAAGCTGAGATGGAGCAAGAGAGAAGTGTGTGGCAGAACAGAAACTATTTGTAATGGCAGCTAAAGATATGGAGCACCCAAAAGCTCTAGAGCATGGAATACGGTGTTAAAGGAACAAGAGTTATTGATTTCTTTCAGCTACTGTATTGCTTACTGTTGATATTCCCATACACCATAGGGTTTAAACTCAGACTACAGGAGAGTATCAGAAGCAGATAATAAAAAGCATTTCACACTTTATCAACCTTGTACTCACTTCATGCTTTATCAGTTATAATATTACATCAGCATATCTGTCACCATTTAATACATTGAGAAAACTATTTCTGTCTTAAAACTGACAGTCAGATTAGACTTCTGCAATTGAATCAGTTCTCTGTGGGTTAAATGGGCAATGGGGCATCTCTCTCTCTCATCAGTGAGTTATGCTAGCATAATATTGTAAATATATATATATATTACTCAAGTTAGTTTAAAGAGGTTTTAATTTTAAAAGAACATCTATGTAAACGTATCATTGCACTACTTGAATTGCATATATTCATACAGTCTTTTCATAATGCACAATGATATGTCAATGAAACTGTTTGGAATTCTTTAGTCATGAAAGGCAAGAGCAATTATTAGATCTCTTCTGGGTCAGCTGGCAGTGGTCTTAACATACATATTCACCACATATTATACGACTGTTTATTAGTTAGCTTAGGGTGATCTGAAATGCTGGGGTTTACCTTCAGGCTACATAAAAAAAAAAAAAAAGTAAAGTTTTTAGTAGGAATGCTGCATATAGATCAACAGTCCTAAAAATTATTTGATACAATGAGTAAAATCATAGACTTTCTGCAAAAAAAGGTAAGGGGTTTCACTCTTTTCCAGTGCTAGACAGCCAAAAGGACAAAAGCTGAGTGCTGCCTTGTAGTTATTTGGTCCAAACAAATAGATTAGAATAACTATTGTCAAGTGGAAGACTAGAAAAATGGATGGTGTCTCTTGTCTCATATAAAATCTTAACATTATACTTTTGTTTGACAGAAAGTTACAAAGGGCATTTTTCTTAAATGATTACAGAAAAGTGAGCTTAATATTGTAATATCACCCTGCTAGATAAATAATACTGTAATATTTACTGACATTTCTGGAAGGTTTTGACTTTAGTTGGACTATGAATAAAAAGAAAGAAAAGGAACATAAAATAGGAACAACTTCAACTGGTATTAAGCTACTAACCAATCAACAAAAGGGTTTTCTTGGAAATCTTTCAGAAACAAAGGACCACATGACTTCTTAGGAGTGTCAGTACATCAAGGATTTGATATTAAGGTAAGTCTCTTTCTGTTCTTCAGGTCACAGTAAGAGACTCTTCCTCTCCCCTACCATATGTCAGATACCTAACCATTCTCTTTGCTTCTGCATGTGTTGGTCTCGCTCCTAAATATTTAGTAGTTTTGGGCTTATTTTCATCAGAGAAAAAAAGAATGCATAAAATCTATTGTGAAACAATAACTTTCTGTGATAATGTACAAGTAGCTAAATATCCTTTTGTACTCATTACTGTATAACCAAAATACAGTTCAAACAACAAAAAAAGTACTGGTGCTTACTTCTTGCAAGTTGCATAAATTACTCTTAGAACTGAATATCTATAAATACTTAACATGTACCACCTTCAAATATACTTCTTGTGAGGAGATCACTATTCAGTCCATTATTTGAAAGACACAAAATTACTCACCTAAGGTTATTTGGCAAAACAAGGACTGACTTCTAACCCTCAGCTCTCAGTGCCTAAACATGGACATTTCTTTCTGCTTCGTCTTATACAGATGAGGTAATCAGAAATGTAACAGTATTTAAAGAGGCTATGGGGAGACTTGGGAGAGACTGTCACTGAAGTAAGGAGAGACAGGGCCTCTGCATTTGACACATTCAGTGCAGTAATAGAGGTAATGTCTCGCTCTTTGTCCTCTTCTAGATTCTTAACTAAGGTCTGAACTGAAAATACCCTTACTGCAACATCTTGAGTGTCTTACAGTAAAACATGATGAACAAAATTCTAATCCCTTTTTCCTTAAAAGGTTAACTTGGCTACCGGGCAAATGGCATGTATACCTACATACATTTTTTTATCTATTTATATATACACATATATATCTTTCCTGGTGAATACATACATCTTTACGAAGATCTGCATGTGTGAATTTCTGAAGGAAAACAAATCATGCCAGTGATACATAAATTTGTTTAATTAATATGAAAACTAGATAGCTCTTTGTGTATATGCATATACAAACACTTTTTTTTATTAGCAAATAGAATCTTAAAGCCAATCTTTGTTATTTTTAAATATATTTTTTCACTGGAGAAGATAGAACTACTTCCATATTTATTAAGCATATTTTACCCAGATAATTCAAAACTGTGGTGCTGCATCTCATTTCTACAAGCAGCCAAGGTCATTATGTTGAAAATTTTGTACAAAACTATAATATGGATTGGCTACATTTAGAATAAACTAAAATAGGAACTGGTAGAGATTTTGAGCCTTAGGCCATAAAATTCAACAAATGCAATCATTCTTCTGGTAGCACTAACATTAACTCAGTTTTGGAAAGCTGAGTAACTAGGCACACTGGTCAGCTCTTAAAATTCAGTATATTTTGATAGCCACCACATAATTGAATCTGAAATGTTTCATTTATTCTTTATTCTGCAGGAATGGTATGTCAAATCAGTATGATTCAACTGTGCATAAATTCTGACATTTTAAGGACAATGACTACGGAAAAACTCAGTAAATGTTATGGCATTTTTCAAGTTTGGTAGTGGCCTCTTCCACATTTGATTACAGATGTTCTGTGTATGGAGAAATGCCATAGTAGCAGATCAACTGGTGGAAAAGGCAAGGAGACAGGATATCATAACAGATTCACTGGAAATTTTCCCCAGAAGGCACAACTTAATGGCTAGGTTGTCCTCTCAGGAGTACTTGTCTCCTTTTCCTACATCCAGAGATGTAGAAGACTGCAAGTTGATAGAACAATTTGATTACCTTCCCTTTCCTCCCAGCATGGCATTTGAAGGTATAATT
Source organism: Micropsitta finschii (assembly GCA_034783455.1). Classification (NCBI taxonomy): domain Eukaryota; kingdom Metazoa; phylum Chordata; class Aves; order Psittaciformes; family Psittacidae; genus Micropsitta; species Micropsitta finschii. The sequence continues at coordinate 7,702 of JAVHNF010048866.1, forward strand.
TTAAAATATGTTTGTCTGGACATGAAGATACACACCTGATGAGATGTTTACAAGAGCACATGAACCATGAAGAGCTCATAGGCAGAACAGCTCACCTCCCAGGTCTGTACTCATGGCTTCCATTACCACACTTGGATCACATGCAAAGTATGAATGAGGGAGTTGCTAGAAAAAGGAGTTGCAAGGAGAGGTAGAGAGCAGAGCTGGATAAAATACAAAATCCTACTTTTTCTTTCTTCTTTGACAGAAAATCTGTGAGAAACAGCAGAGCATGAGATAAAAGGAGAGTAGATAGCAGAAGAAAAATACCTCAGGACACAGCAGGGAGAAGGACATTGTCAGGAATCTGTCTGTTCCAGAATGTGGACTCAGATGTTACCATAAAGGGTGAATACATCACTGCAAATGTATTTGCTTATTTTCAAATGTATGACCAGATAACCAGTAAACAGCTAAAAACTTTAAAATAATGAAATGGCTAATGAACAAAAGGTGGAGAGCACAAAAAGAAACATCATAATACCATTTACAAGGATATGAGGTTGCTGGAGTATAACAACATGAATTAGATCAGAGCCTGGCTAAGCACTAGCAGGAGAAACCCATGTTTTGGTGGTAGCCAGCAGGTAAAAAAAGGGAAGGCAAAAGCACTGTATGAACTGGCTTTATTGGCACCCCTTTGTAGCTAGTGTACAAAGACAAGCCCAGCAGTAAGAACACACCTCTCCCCAGCCACTGCTCTCTGTGATTCAATACACTAACTGTAGACATTCCTGCACAGCTGAATGTATTATCTAGGAGAATAGGATTTGACTTTATGACTAGGATATTTACAGTCCTGTCAAACCCCCAACTTTCTTTTGTACTATTTAGAAGAAGTAGGTATCCTTTGGGAGGGTAGAGGGCTCTATATGAAAATGGTTAACTCAACAGAAAGATGCAGCAATGAAAAATGGGCAGTAAAGAAGGAATTATACTGGTAAATCCTAGTTCTCTGTGCCAGCAACTGATAGCTGTCAGCCTGATCAGTGATGATGACAATGGCCACAGGTCTATGTATAAAGAAGTCCCAGAGCTTGCATCACTCTCGGATTCTCAGTGACTTGACAGGTATGTGAGTTTTGATACGTCCCTGAGTATGACTCTGGAGGTAGTTGAAGAACTTGTTTGAAATATCAATCTTTAATGAACACTGGGAATTTTTCCAGTAGCTTAGAGAAGGAAAAGTTTTTATTTAAGTTTGCCAGGTCCCTGACATAACACATCAAAGTCACCCTAATAAAAATATTTGTACTTTTTTGACATATTTAAAATGTTTTAATTCTGTTATCCATATACATAAAAACTAAATATGTTTTAATTACTCGTGATAAAGTATGCAACTCAGCACATATTATGCCTTTTTTCTTCAACTGTATCATATTGCTCTTGGTCACCTTTTCTATTTCATGTTTATCAGCTCAAAAATAAAATACCAGTTAACTTGTAGAATTACAAAAAGCACTGTTGGGACCCTTAGTTCACTAAGAGGTTTTAACCTGACCAGATTCACCTGGGATCCCCATCCACACCCCTTGGCACCCAGCCCGTGCCTGAGCTCTGCCTGAATTTCTGTGCCTCGCTCAGTCTCCAGCCCTGCCTCTGCCCCTGTCCTGTCCTCAGACCTCTCTGGCAGTCCTGTCTCCTGGAGTTCTTGGAAGGACCATGGACCTGACTCTGTCTTGCCCAGGACAGTCTAAGACTGTCAGCATCCTGCTTTTCCCACTCTGCTGACATCTCACACTGCGGGTCTGTGCTGGTTGGGGTAGCATTATCCCTGCCTGTGCTACCTTTGGCTCCTGGTTTTTCTTCACTTATGGAGCAGCCCCACTCCCGCTGCTCCCAGGAAAAGTTTTAGGTTTGGAAAGGAATAGTTGACATGCTATGCTGGGGTGCTAAATTTATCATATTTCAGTGCAAGTTAAGTAGAGGATACCTAATATCAGAAAATACTAAATAAAATATATGCTGTATTCCCATCTTTCAGTGCTTTTTGTAGCTGCTTGGAATTAAACACAGTAGTAACTTATGGAATTCCCTGGATTTTGCCCAACATCTTTTTTTAAGAGATGGGGTTAATTTTGAATTGGATGCCCCATGTCCCAGTATATACAAAATGCAGAAACCAAGAGGTTTCCAAATTGTGAACTTGAAAGAAAAGATACTGGGTTTTGCTGTAGAACTATAATCATTCTTTAGCAAGGAAAGCAAAATCTTCTTGGGAGTACCATCAGAAATCACAGAATATTGTCTGAGTTTGTGCTGTGACATATCATTATAGAACTTGAATTCTTGATGCAAAACTAGTGTAGGAGAGTTGCTGAATGAATGTCATAACTTCCTGATTTCATATGACCTGACAGGAAGCCTTTTGTTCTTTTAAAAAAAGAACAAGTGGAGGTATTGGTTGAGGGGGGGCCTCCAATACAGGGTTAATGCTCGCTGAAGTGAGTTCAGCAGAAAGACCTGAAGCTGGCCAGGGGCTGGAGGAGTTGTGCTACCAGCAGTTGCTGAGGAAGCTGAGCTTGTTCAGCCTGGAAAAGATTTTTGGGGGGACCTAACAGCAGTCCTTCAGCATGTACAGCTGGTCCTCAAGAAGATGGAAGAAGGGTTTTCATAGCAGTGCACAGTGGAAGGCTGGATTGAAATGAGAGATAGTCATGTCAGATGCAGGGATAACCTCGACCTCCGTGAGGACAGCCAAGCTGTGGAACAGGCTGCCCAGAGAGGCTGCACTCGCTCTGTCCTTGGCAGCTTTTGAGATTGCCCTGAGCAATCTAGTCTGACCTCAGAGCTTCCATGCTGTGGGCAGGAGACAGGACTAGAGACCTCCTGGAGTCCCCTTCAACCTTGGATGCTACTTTGGTCACACTTTACTTCTAATTTAATGCAGTAGTAATATTATAGTTGGCAATAATGTGGTTCACAATATATCGTTCTTAACAATACAGCTCATATAAATCAATTAAATTGATGTAAGCATCAGTGAAATGTTTCATTTTAAACAGAACCTACTAATGTTAGTTTGAGCCTATTAGCCTAACACAGGGACAGATAGCTGGAAGGAAGGAGATCAAATGAAAAAACAGAGAAGTACATATTCAAAATCCCAGGTGGAGACTAAACAAAAAAAACCACCCTTTTTATCTTTTTTCTTATATTTAATATAGAAAAGAGATTTTAAGTCTCAGGACACTACTTTTCAAGACAGATAATATATTCCTTTGAATTTCAAAAGTGGTGTTTTAGATTTAAAGTGAAGCGGCTGCAGTGTCATTTTAGATTTAAAATAAGAGCTAGAGCAAATCATTCTGTTGCAGAAAACGGATGGCTTACACATTCTGAATAAACAGTGTGTGACAGTTTAACATTTGAAATTTCTAAGAAATTATTTCCTGAGAGTTATGCCAGGGACAGCAATCAAACAGTTTTACTCTCTAAGTGCTAAATATATGTTTAATGCAAATACAGACTTATGGGCTCTGGAAAAGGGCTGAGGCATTAAGAAAAATAATTTTGTTAACATCCTGCCTGCAAAATTGCCAGCAGTTCATTCATTCACAGCTTCTAAAACCGCAGAAGTTTTTCTTCTCCTCAGTGCCCCCTAAAGCATTAATTTGCTGCTTTGGATGACTTTCTAAAGCTTATAATTGGACCATCCACAGGAGCTAATCAGCTATCATGAAAATCCATGCAGATGAAGATCAGGGAGACAAGTTCATGGCTCAAAAGCGTGTATTTAAGAAATCCGTCTCCCTCTATAATAAAAACAGCAATTAAAATTATCAGAGTAGTTTAACTTTATCCTTTTCAAAAGGCTTTAGACTCTGCTTGCGGGTGAAGAGAAAGACAAAATAGTATCACCCCCCTTTTCCCGGCAGACAGCCCGAGCAGGGAGCTCCCCGCAGGCCGCACAGAGCTATAGGCGGCGCTGCCGCACCGCAAATGCGAACGACAGCAGAGCACCCCCCCTCCACACCCCTGCCTTCACTCCTTTCCCTCCTCCCCTTCGGCTGCAGGATGAACGGCTTTGCTGCGCCCCGCAGCCCTTACCGGCTCTCTGTTATCGTAGTCCGGCTCCCCGACCCGTTTGAGTTCTTACGCCCACAATGCCAGGAGGCTGGAAAAAGGCACTCTGAAATCTTTATTTTTTAAAAGAATCAGCTTTCTAGCTTATTATGGCTTTCTGGTGCTCACACAGCTGATGCTTGCTCTAATTTAGAGGGAAAATTTAATTCAAGCTTTTACTGTAGCTACTGCCATAGCTTGCACTGATCGTGCAAGCTTTCCTGTAACCATAGGACAAAGGCATTGTCTGCTGTCGTTTACTGTTGTCAACAATAAATGTTGGTTTATTTATATCTTGATTTAAAAATTACACATATTTCTTTTATTGTGGCATGGAGTTCATTCTTTTCTTAAGAGAGCACAAAATAATATCTTGTCTTATAGTGCCATTTGACTGAATCTACCATCCGCCTTCTACCTTAAGAAGTTAATGTAAAAAGAAAATACTGCTTAGGAGCTGAATTCACATGATTGACAAAGAAACTGCTATAGTGTAACCCTTTACAAAAGAAACTTCTGTTGAATTTCTGCCTCATATATAAGTGGTGTACTTGCAAAATACTTGTGATCACACCCCTGAAATGACTGTTCCAGATATTCTGTCCTTTCAAAGTGTGTGTTTACACATTTGACAAATAGTGTGTGTATTTCCTGGTGATCACAAAAGAACTAGGAGATTATAAGAATTTCTGGATATGTTATTTTTTCTTCTGTTTTTCCTTAATGCCAGCTGTCTTCATTTTCTTCTAAATTTGCCTCACAGTTGCAACGTATGCAATGAAACTACTACTACCTCAGTAAAGTAAAACAGGCTGAAAATGTAAAATATTACCGACATATGGCAACACAGATTAAAAATCTAAATTTCATCCACACTGCCTTCCCTTTACTTGTCTTCTGCTACTCAAATGCACTGCCAGTATGTCAGCTTTTGGATTGTCCGATTTAATTTTGCAGCTTCACTGCCTAGCAAAGGCTAATCTTCCATGTGAAACACAGCTCCCTGTTGAGGTAGTGCCAAGAACACAGAGATAAACAACCCTGGTTCCATAGTCATACCACCTCAACATGTACAAATCAAAAAGGTCAATCTTGGAGCATCTGCTGGTGTTCTAAACCTCAAGCAGATAGCATGAGTGCTTACTGGATGCTAGATAATAACAAATGGAAGTGAGTGTCATCTCTGATCCCAAACTAATTACAATGCTCTA
>JAVHNF010048867.1:0-17590 GCA_034783455.1 Micropsitta finschii
CACTAAGCACCCTGTCCCCCTGCCTCCCTCTCACACAGAGCACCAGCTCTTTCTCCTTCTAGCCTCGACTACAAGACAAAAGGAAACAACAGCTGTAACCTGCTGAGGCTCTGGGGAGAGGAGAGATGCAAAAGGAGAAATAAGAGGAAATAATGAATCACCACATTCTGAAATAGTTTGGATTAGAAGGGACTTTAAAAATCATCCAGTTCCAATCCCCTGCCATGGGCAGGGACACCTTCCACTAGACCAGGTTGCTCCAAGCCTCATCCAGCCTGGCCTTGAACGCTGCCAGGGATGGGGCAGCCACAGCTTCTCTGGACAGCCTGTGCCAGGGCCTCAGCACCCTCACAGGGAAGAGCTTCTGCCTATCTCTAACCTAAGTCTCCTAACTTGGTCAGACACATATCATTCTCCCCCTTTTTCCTACTCTGTGAAACATGGCAAACTGACATTTAGCCGTGAGTAAAATGCTTTCTTAATTACACAGAGCAGCACCTTGCTTTGTTACAGTTTTTGATGTAGCATTGCAGTTCTTCAGATCGTAGACATGGGTGGGATTGCACTGTATTAACAAACATGGAGCCATTCACATATTGTGAATCCTATTTCTGGGTTTAAACTCTTTACAAGCTGTGAAACTTGTGAGTGGTAATTGTATGACGAAAGACTACCATCAGGAACTATCAGAAAATACCAATCACCTCCAGCAGAGCTGTGAACATCAATAGCAGTTACAGTACTGAATCACTTGTGCAGAAGCAGTATACCTGTGAAGAGACACTTGGATGACTGGGATCACAAGACGGAAAGGGGCATACAGTTGTGCCATGATTGCCGGCTCTGCAAACTCAGTTCAGCTTGAGGGATGGGCAAAACGCCTGAAATGTGGCTGGTTCTACTTCCAGACACCAGGATCAAGCCATATACACCGGGAAAGCATGAAGCAAAATAAGTTTATCTTAATGATTGGATAATAATATTAGTAACCTATGGTGGGTTAAAGCAAGGAGTGGGGAGGGGAGATAGCAATCTTCTCTCCTGCTTGATTTATATAAGAAGCACTTCCTTCTCTGGTTACCCAATTTCTTGTCTGGTGAGCTCAAGGCACTTTGTTTCAGTTTTCTTTAATCACTGCTAATGAGGAAATTGCTTTTGCTTCTCCCCTCACTTACACTGAATTTACACTTGGGATACAGAGTATCCAGCTAATATTCCATGATTGATTAGCCCTGTGGTGACGAGGAAAAGTCTGAACTTGTTACGTTTCTTCCCTCACCTATAGAAGATCTGACCTGGGGAGTCACTAACTGTGTAAAACAGTGTCTCATTTTGCACCTAGAAAGTGAACAGCAGCAAACTTCAGATCTCTAGGTTCTTTTCTGGGTGCCTGCCTGAGATGCCTACAATGGCATGGTGTGCTTCCGATGGTTTGGAAGGATACTGTTTTTCTATGCCAGCCATCCCTAGCAGAAGGCCACACTTGCAGTCAGCCACTTGAGCTTGCTGAGGCTGTGCTGCTATAGAGACATAGCCATTTTGGTATTTCCTACCCTGTCTACGTCTAATAACAGCAACAATAGTACCAGCAGTATTAGTATTAATCTGTCCATAATAATAATAACTCCAAATAATTAAAATCAGGTCAGTCAGAAAAACCTGAGTACCTGTAATAAAATCTTGTGCTGCTTTCTGTTAATTGATAGAGTGTTTGAAAATTTCAGGTGTTTTGAGGCTTCCACTGCATGCTTAAAGAAAATGAGGACTTGACTGAGGAGTTCTAAAGGGGTTTTCTACTAGCTTTAGAAATAATGGCACTGCTCTTTAGGCTGCCTTTCTCCTGACATGCAGCTGCCTCATGGTAAAGTCTTTTTAAGACAATTCTCAGCAGAGGTTATGATTATTTTGGTTTTTGCACCTTTTTTTTTGTTTGTTTTGTTGTTGTTGTTTTGTTGGTTTGGTTTGGTTTTTAATTACCCTTATGGTTAAAAGAGCATGTTTCTGTTTCAGTTCAGAAATGAGAAGAAAGATCTAGAGGTTTGGATGAGTGTCTTGGCTCTGAGTTTAAATGTGAGCTTAACTTTAAGGAGGGCACTAGTCTCAATGCTGTCAGTAGGGTTACTAATGTGCCTGTATTTACGCAGGGCTCAGATGATACAATGGATCTGAACACTGGATCTGAGATCTTGCATATTAGAAAAGAAATAGGAATTTCCTGGTGGAGGTTCCACAAATTCACACTAAAATCCTGCCATCTTCCATTTTAATAACCATTATTGACAATTAAAGGGGTTTAATCTGTTATATACTTTTTATTTTGCTGGCCATATTTGACTAATGTAAAGTCCAAGGCTGAAGACCTAAAAGATCAACTCTGCTTCCACTGCCTGCTGCTGTTCATGTAGGCTCTGCTGTCTGTGGGTGTTTTGGTAGTACGAGTATGGCATCACTGTGGGTCGACAGTGGCTCCCCTGTCCTGGATCAAATCTCTCTTTTCTTTTTTTCCCCTTTTCTTTTACAATGGGTTAGATGTGTTTAATTTATTGTAGGAAACTCTTAAAAGATGCAAGATCCTTTTTAGAGGCTGCTACAATAGCCGTGAAGCACTTATTTAATCCCATTGAATGGAGGCTAGATTTACTAGCTGGGCTAGACATGATTTTTGTTCAGGAGTCATCTCGGAGTACATCGAAGTTTAAAGATCTTTGCAGAAAACCCAAGGAGAAACAAAAGGAGTAAATTTTAAAAGGAACTTTGTCAAGGACTTTTAGATGTTCAACAGATAGAAAACCCATGGTGGCTTGACTGAAACGAGTGTTGGGTTAGCAGAATCGTTACTGATCCGGTGAGACATGCTAATGAGGCACTTTAAATGCAAGCTTGATGGAAAAAGGGGCAATTTCATACCAAAGTGCAGCAAGGTTACAGAATCAAAGAAGGTACACTTCTGTTCTGCAAAAGGGGACAATGCTCCATTGTCAGATCCTTTTTCTTTTGACTTTAAACATGTTTTAACTACACTATTTACTAAACTGTACAATGTGGCTTGCCCACTGATTGAGAATTTATGACCAGAAACAAACCTGTTAGGGAAAAAAGGAAAACTGAGTGTGATCCATACTGTAGCTGCATGAAATAGTTTGAATAAACTTAACCTGAGCACGGTGGGGGGTGCACAATATGGTTTTCAAGCCCAGGGGCCTAGGACTCAAGTTCAAATAGAATTTAGTCTTTCAATAACCATTAGAAAAAAAAAGGAGAGCGTTTGGAGACATCTGTGACCTCTCAACCTGCCTTAATATAGATGTCTCAGTTTTGTCTTAAAAAGCCTACTTCAGAGTCATGCCTTGTCAACCCATCCTGCCTGCAGAATTTCTTGGATTGCATCATGCCTGCAGGTCACAAACATCTCGTTCTGCTTTCAGGCATTACAGATCTTTTGGTAAAACTGAAGAATAACAACATCAGTACTTGCTTTTGCTGCCGCGAAGAATCATCAAATCACAAATCTTTCACTTCCATGAGGGAGAATGCAGACTCCTGTATGTGATTTATTGAGCAGCTTTTGGGTGTGATTACTACACACCAACACAATGAATTGGCTTAGTTTTTGCCATGCTATTTGGTAGAAGAATGGACAAAATTTAGTTGCAGTGAAGAATAGACTTTTCCTCATTTAGTTTAATAGAATTACACTGGATAAATTATAAACCATGTTAAACACTTGAGAAATTTAATTTATGATATTTTGTTTCATGTCAAACTGGAACCTGCCCCTGGCAATATATTTGTTATTTCACATCTCATGAACAGTTGCTCAGCTGGGTCTGAATTTACCCTCCAACTTCCATGGGTTTCCACAGGCACTCCTTATCAGAGTCTGACACCACAGAACCAGCATGAAAGCAAAAAGGTTACCAGGATGCAGAATCTTAACAGTTCCACTCACAGACTTCAAAATGGAGTTTATATGTGGCTTCAAAATGGCTTTAAATGTTTTCTGCATTCCTCTATGTTTTATCGCTAAGCTTTGAATTCCTATCTTGGCCTAAGCATGATTATCCCAGTATAAAAGTTCTCTTTCTACATCTCAATGTCAAAAATACCTGGTATCTCACTGAGGAGTTTTCTATCACAAGGCCTTTCTGCAAGATATTGGTACAGCACATATGTTAAATAGGGAAGTTTTATTTGCCAATTGCAATGAAAAGGTCCGTAATGAAAGTTCTTAGGTTCAGCACCAGCAAAGATCAACTGTAGATCTACAAAATTCCATGGTGCTGCCAACGCGAGTCTTCTTTTGACCCTACACAGCAAACAGGAGTTGGCTTTTCACAGCATGTTTATATTTGGGACTGGTAATTATGTCTCCTCAATGTGTTATGAGGATTTGATCTAGATGCATAGATTTGTTCAGTAAGAGTTTATCATTAGAGTCTGGCATGTTTAAATGCACCACAGGATATGTATAATACGTGACTAGAAGGAAAATCGTCAGGGTTTATGCTGGTGCTTTTCTGGCGCAGAGAATGCAAAAATCAAAGTAATAATAATAGAAATTGAAAACTAGATGGCAGTAATACCCAGCCAGAGAGCTGTCCTATGAGTCATGATGGGATGACTCACAGTTTTCCTAGGAATTCTGGGGTTGCTGCAGCCCCATACTGAAGGCTCAGATCTTAACAAACAAAAAGTACAGGAGCAAGTGTTCATATGGATTTATTCAGTTAAAACACGCAGTTAGTTACAGCCAATCCTCTTCTAAAAAGGAATAACAACAGGAACTAAAGTGAGTGTTACAGAACTAATTAATGCAACTAAGTTGGTTTAAATGTATATGTTAAAGCAGTTTCCTTCCTACTTGCATTGAGTGACAGAAGAGGAGAAGCTGCTTCTGAAACTCTTTTTTCTTGTGGTTGTGGCCAGGGGCCAGCACATGTTCTAAAGTCCATAGGCAAAGTGCTGTTCATGTTGATGGTTCTGTATAGTCTATGGGATGGGTACTCCACTCATGTTGAAGTAAGCTAAAAGTAACATGACTAAAATCAGTGGAATCACTTGCTAGAAGGACTGTTATTTGCTCTGATCTCAGGAGTTCATGATGAACATCCTCGTTTAGTTAGAGGCACGGGCTGAGGCTGCAGTCCTAGAAGAGTTAGACAACTGTAAGATTTATTAGCTGACTTCATTGTTTAAATGCAATCTGCTCTCCTTAGATTAATGCAGTTTAATTGCTTGTGCAAAGAAGAATGTGATGTCCTTTTCTGGTTAGCTGAACTGCTTGTGGAGCAAGATCATGTGGGAAGGTTTGGGGAGTCCTGTCTCTTGGATGTGGTTCTGTCTGACAGTACTGGAAATACGTTGTATTTGCTTTATTTCCGTAAATCGTTTAGTTTGAAACTGGGTCATCTAAATATTCTTGGAACTGTCTGAGCTGCCACAAACTCCTCTTATTTCAGCAGATTGTGTAGAGATTGGTTCTGTATTTGACTTAAATCTGTGGAGCTCTGTCTATGACAAAGATCTTAAGACACCTGCTCCTTTCCAACCAATGGTTCTGTACTTCGCGTGATTTTGCCGTCTAGTCTTAAACTCCAGATAAGTCAGTGACATTCGTTCCTGCCTGTAACATAAAGTTGATATGCTTCCTCTTGTTCTTCAATGAGAAATACTAAATAAAAGTCCTTCTGTGCCACTATTGGGGTCTAACTAGGATATAACAACAAGCTCCACGTCAACACTTGTGGGTTTTTTTTGGAGGAGGTCTGTTTCTATTATTACTTCTGAAACATGTGCAAGTAGAATATGAGGACATCAGAACTGTCAGTGAATGAAAAAAAGGGTCTCTTTCCCAAGTTGTCCAGAGTATTCACAAAATCCCTTGTCCCAAACCCAGCAATACTAGAAAGGCAATCCATTTTAGCTGCAGGACTACTGGATAGGTGGTGGGTGCCAGGGAATAATAGGGAAGTTTTACCTTAAAACTGAGAGTTCATTTTATTTTCTAAATAACTCTTGCTTTCCACAGCCTCTGTTTTCAGTCTTCCTGACCCATTCTTTATTTGCACAATAGTGATGCTGATAAACCCATTTTTTCCAGTGCTTTGTGAAAAGTGCAATAAGATTATTTTGTGTATTTTTTGCATAGGTTCAGGTGTTCTCTCATTCTATTAGGAAACAAGTCTTTACACCTGAGTCAGACTGACTCTAAACTCTCCCAAACTAGATAACCTGCAGGGGCAATAGGATCTGCTTATGGGGTAACTTACTAATTCTGAGAGTCATATATAAACCTCTGCCTGTCTGGAATACAGGATCTCTCAAGTGGTTATCCCCACTCTTACAGGTCTGCTCCTCACCCCTGTAGCTGGGAGCTTGCTTACAAGCACCAAAGCTGTGCCTGTGAATTTTATGTATATATTTTATAGGCTTAGAGTGCTATTGATGGTAGATTATATGCTTGTTCTTGTTCTTCTGGACACTTAGAGGAAAAACCTTTCCATGCTGCTGGTAGCACAGAATCAAACCTAATGCATACATAACCTAATGCATACATTTGTGGACTTTTGCCCAGGCAAGATTACTGTTGTCTTTTGATGAACAGAGCTAAGGGCCTGTTGGATATGTTCCAGTGATTTAAACTTAAAAAAGAACCTCTACAGAATTATATTATCAAGCATTCCTGTTGCTTGTAAGAATGCTATTTAAAACAAACCAACCAAACTGCAACAGATATAGTTATCAGCAACAGAGAAAAGATCTTAGCAATTACTTTTATAACATCAGAGATCTGCTGAGGGTAATTAACATGGATTGCCTGAAGATTGTAGCACACTTTACAATCACATCATAAATAGTGGGGTATCTGTGATCTCTTTCATGTCTGTGACTCTGCTTTTGCGTTTGCTTGAGAGTGTTAACCAGATGACACTTCTGCCCATTTATTCTAACAGCCTCTCAATGCCAAAGCTCCCATTGATGGAAACCTTGTCTAAGGAAAGAGAAAAAGGGCAAATGTGATTTCTGGGTGAGCTTACTGGGTTGAGTTCTCTTCCACGCTCTATGCAATTAGGCCTTGCAGAAGGTGATGTTCTGTTTTCCTGCAAAGGGGAGATGGCAAAATCTTGTGTAATAAAAGGCAGCTGAAGAGAAATTCTTATCCTTTGTGGGAATGGCAGCAGTATCTTCCATATTTACAGGAAACCGAGAATAGATCATTAACTTGGAAAACTTGGAAGTGAAAATACTATTTGGATCTGTATATGCTGAGGGGCAAGAATCAATAGAAGTATGTAGGAAGGAAGATATTTTTCTGTGCACTGTTTTCCCTGCATAAATTAGTGAAGAAAGGTGTCTCTGTTTCAGGTAGTTGTACATGACTGGAGAAAATTAATATGCTTGCATTAAACTGCAACATATATCTTCAGTTTTTAACTCTTACCATGAGTTCAGGAAAATAACTGACATGTCTGCAAGTCAAAGGCTATTTTGCCTTTTATCTCAGTAGGATCAGGACTGAACCCCAGCGTTACATTTACATAGCTGTCGCTTGTGCATTATATCAAAAAGAGAAATGGAAGTTTTCCAGCCAGAGAAATAATTTGCTTCTAAACAAGTCTTTCTTTGGCCTTGCTTCTGTGAACACGTATAGCCATTTTTCATGGGAGCACGAATCTTTAGGGGCAAGGACAATAGCCCTTAAAAATCTTTTTTTTCCATATGGTGCAATACTGAGGTAATAAACCGGTCACTACTGTGAATGCTACACTAATGGTGATGAATGCCTTCAGTATTCCAGGCAGGAAGGTGGCAATTCCTATTTCTATTTACAGAAACATTAATCGATAAACTTTTAAATGCTTTTGCACATGCAGAAAAATAGGCACATATTTACCATGGTGAACTACATGTAGGTATAGTTTTAAGAGAGTAGCATTTACAGGATTGAAAGCTTTAATCTAAATCACAGAATCGTTGAATTGGGTTGGAAGGGACCTTAAAGCTCATCCAGTTCCAACCCCTGCTGTGGGCAGGGACACCTTCCACTAGACCAGGTTGCTCCAAGCCCTGTCCATCTTGGCCTTGAACACTGCCAGGGACGGGGCAGCCACAGCTTCTCTGGGCAGCCTGTGCCAGCGCCTCATTGCCATTGCCTTCATGGGAGCTTTTATCTACAGAACTTGTTTCTGAGCTATTTATCTAAAGTAGCATATTGATAATGATGTACATCTATGCTCTTATACAGTTGTATAAGTCTTTAATCATAAATGATCCAAAACACTTGTATACATAAGACTATCTTTACACAATAAGATGTCAGAAGGTGTGGGGAGCACCTCTGAAGGCAGCATGTCAGAGCTATTTCCCAGTAGGAAATCTGGCCAGGATCCTTACATTACCTTCCCCATCTCCTATGCTCACTGTGAAAGTGTTGGCTCCAAGGGATGCTGTGTGGATAGGACATAGGGTCGTTGTTCAATCTGAATAGTTCAGTTTTTCAAATGGAAAATATTTCATGTGCCACTGTGAACCAGATACTGCAGAGTTACTGAGCCTTGCTCTTGAAAGCTGCCATGAAATAAATACATGTATGAGGTTATAAAAGTGGGGTTTGTATAAACTGTCCTCTTTCAGCAAACATTTCACTTCCTGTAATTGTGTGTGGTTTTGTTTGAACTTATCAAATATGTGATTGTTCTCCTTCAGGGAGATAAGAAATCCATGCTCCGGATATGCAGAATGATGATGTTGTAATCGCTCTTCAAAAGGAGATCCACAGTAAACAAATTTTGTGAGCCTGTTGCCTCCGCAGCTTCTTTCAGTGAGCTGCAGCACTTCCAGAAAACAACTGGGACTGTGAGGTGAGGAGAAATTCAGCTTAAGCACAAGTAGATAATTTTCCTTTCTTCAGTCCCAGGAAAGACCAAAATGTATAGGTCTGTGTAAGAACAACTCAAAAATACTTTTATTTAATCTTTTTTCTAAGCAGCAACATGTTTCGCCTCAGTATAGGTTGGCTTTTTCGCCAGCTGTGCTATAAGCCATTAAGACTGGGAAACAAAATTACATCTTTAAGGAGAAGCACGAGATAATGACATATAAGAGCAACAGGGTTTTAGTGCACAAGGTACATAAGACTTTTATTGGTGGAATTACACCTGCCAAAATCACAAATTTTGGACATACAAGTGCAACAGGACAGGATTAGTGCTGCTCCTTACTCTGCCAAAGTTTTGACACCTTACTCTGCCAAGGTTTTGACCCCTCTGATGCAGCATGTTTGGTAAGCATGATTTTGAACATGGCGAATAGGCTCCTAAGGTCCCCCTATTCTCTTATATGAGCAATTTTCATCCAGTGTGGTGGTGCCCGATTCATTTCTGTGTTGTGCATGCAGCTAGATTTGTGTTAGTGTGCAAGAGATTTCTGCTCACGGCTGCTTAATACTGAAGGAATTGAAAAGAGCAAAGCTCAAAAACTGTGTATGGTTCAAAGTGTAGCCATAAAACTGTGAGTAGCTAGAGCAAGTACACATGGCAGCCCCTTTGAACCATGGCAGTAGAGTAAGAGCCTTCTATATTGTCACGATGCTTTACTGAGAAGATGAATGATGAAACAGTCTCTGAAAGAGACTTTATATCTTTTGTTTTCTTGTCTTCCTCCTGAGAAGTGTTGGTGCCATTGAGCATACTTACATTTAAAGTAAGATCTAACCTAGCAAAGTGTTTAAGCAAAGCTACACATAGTTTTAGAGTTAAGCATATACATGTGTATTTTGCACTTTATTACTTATGCTGTACTCTTGGTTACAAATCTTACCTATGACTAAAACCTGTCGGCTAATATGAACAAGAACAAGACCTTTAAAGGTCTCATATTCTGAGTGACTGTCACTGCCCCTGCGCTCAGATAAAACCAACCCATTCAAAAAATGTAAATCCAAGTTGATTTTTCTTGCTTTGAAAACAAAGGATCAATTGTTGAAATTGTCTATTATCTAAGCGGTTTTGCAGAACATACATGGATTTCTGTCCCCCAGCATAGTGTATCCTTTGTTTGGTTTGCTTTCAATAATTTTTTATGTAGGTGATTTTTTTTATTCCCTGTGCTAAGAAAGGTAGTTTCATTTTTCATCACTTCTTTTCCAAAGAATAAAATGTTTGTCTTTACAAAGTTTGCACTGTATGATAATCTCTGGCCTATTAACTGTTAATTCATTGGCAGGGTACTGGGTGACTACAACAGTGAAATACAAGCCTTGTCTCAGTGGAATCTGGGTTTTCTCTCCTTACATTGGTTCAGTTACCTAAAGATCAACAAATACGAGTTTCGTAAACACTTCTAAAATGAGATCAACACCTGAGCACCCTCGTCAAATTTGTTTTTGAAGTGTCTGGCCCATCAAAACCCTGCCAAAGTCAGTGGGAGATGCAGAGTCTCGGCAACTTAAAAATCAGGTTATTGCTTTTTAAGTGTTTAAAGATGGATTAAGGAGGCTAAATATAAACACCTAGATTGAAAATGATGGGGTTTAATTCCTTTGAGCCAAACTTTCATGTCACTGTCCCTGATAAAATGAGGCTGTGGGATTTACAGCTGCTATTGTGCCACAAGCATATTGTGCCACAAGCATATGAATATTATAATGTCTCTTTTCCATGAACACTGAAGTTTTGTAATGTTTGATAGCTTGCTGAAGCTCTCTCAGACTCAAAAAGTCCATAAGAGTTCCATTATTAGTATTTCTCTTTCCAAAGGTACTTCTAGACACAGAATACCTTCAAGTAACTGCATTTTCTACTTGAGCCACCTTGTATGAAGGAGCATACAGGTACAAATACCTATTCGTAAAGAAATTCCATTGTATGTGTACAACCTCAGCTGTTGCATTTAAAAATTTCCTGAGAATCCCTTTGTTTCTTGTTCTCAATTTCTTCAAACAGTTCACATCTATTTTTGCAAAATGAGCTTGGACACACATTTTGTTCAATGTGGTGGTCTTGTCCTGCTTGTATGTCATTCGTAATCAACAGTCAGTTGAAACAATGCAAGTGAACTTTGCACAGTGACACAGGTTCAGTTCCAGGGATCCAACATGATAATATTTATGGCACTGTTTCACACTGATGTCCATAGTTTTTTGCTATTCTCTGACGTGCTCAAAGGAGTTTCTGGATGCTTCCACCTATGTAAGAGAAAGCTACAGGTGTACATATTATACAAAAGTACAGCCAGAAATAACTGTGTGGCAGCTTGAAATCCATGATCTGGTTACAGTACCTGGTTAGACCTGCTGCAGCCATATTCCCACATGTATTGGTTACATTCCAAAATGTTCTGTGAATTCTGCTATCTTCACAGTCATTTAACTAAGTGAAAGTATTTATTTATACCCTTGAGAAACAGGGTTCAGTTTATTTAAGACTTAACCAAGTGCTGCAGTAGCAAGGATGGACAGTACATTGTTAAGCACAGAAATCACAATCACCAGAAAGACCTTCTGTTTTATTTACTGACCCAAGCCACAGGAATTCTTTCCTCCTTTTCTTTCTGTTCATAGAGGTACCATACCAGGAGGGTGAGTTCTCTCCAGCTAAGGAAATGAACCTGCAGGGAACAGAACTAAATGCAAGCTGACACGTTTCTGATTTTCGGCTGTTTTCAATGAGCTTCAGACTTGAGGTTATGATCTATGTAAATTAAATATAACCCCTCAGTATCAGAAGGTAAGTCCACTTGGGCCAGTTAAGAACAAAAACAAGGATAAAAAACATGGTGAGGGTCCATGCTACAGCACCAGATTAAGGTACCTATTTATGTGAGAAATTAATAATAATAATAATAATTTTGCAAGCTTCTCTGTCTACCATGTGTTATTTGAAATTAGAAGAAACAAAGATTCTAGTTCAATGGTTTCTCTCTTTCACAGTGCTAGCTTGGAGCTGCCTTTTGCTACTCAAGTTTATTGCTTTCTTGGACCTTAAATTGGTTTCTTCTGAGT
The DNA here is from genome assembly GCA_034783455.1 of Micropsitta finschii. Lineage (NCBI taxonomy): Eukaryota > Metazoa > Chordata > Aves > Psittaciformes > Psittacidae > Micropsitta > Micropsitta finschii. The sequence goes on from JAVHNF010048867.1 coordinate 12,002, forward strand.
GAACCAAAGATTGCACTGACCTCGGTGTCACTTGAATTAATGTATTCTTGTTTCACTCTTTATTTTTTTCTTGGAGCCACTTCTAGCTTAAATTGCCTTGTATTTCATGGCTTGACAACAAGGTCAGTCATGCAAAGAACTAGAAGTATGGGATGTTTCAAGTTTGCTTTCAATATTTTAAGAGAAACAGGTTTGAACACAGTTATTCCTGAGCTTATAAAGTAAAATAACTCTATCAGTGCTAACAGCCTTTATTATTACATAAAGCCACTTGCTCAGTGATGTATTCTTCAGCAAAAGTGAAGGGAGTGACAAGCCAAGCCATATAAAGAGCAGCTGGAGCTGGAGAACTTCTCAGCCACAAGTAATTCTGCTGCTCATTTTTAATCTTCTTTCTTCTGATTTTTTTCAAACCAATTGCATGGCCACATAGGCTTAATAATGGGTCTGTCAGCTGCTCATGCATTGCAACAACCCAGTGCACAGTTTTGCTGGTTAGAATCATGGTTCTCCTGGCATGGTTCTGAACTGTCAGTACAAAAGCAAAATATTAGCATCTAGCATCCAGAAATACTCTTCAGGGGGAACAAGCATCAGTATTAAAGCTCACTTTCTATGAGAATAACCGATGGGCTGCATTTTCCTGGTTATGTGGCTGTGCCAATTTTCCTGCAAGACAAAGGCTAAAGGCACTATTTTAGCACAAGCTGGGATTTTCTAACAAGTGGACTCTGATATTTTGTAGAATCATTTTAATCCTGTAGTAGTATTCTGTGCACTCTCTGCTTTTTCAAAGTACATTGCTATTTCTTGCCTTCTTCAGAGCAATACCAAGGTTTTCTGATGTTATGGAGAAATACTTGTCTGCATGAACTCTCAGTCACTTGTGTATATCCCAAGTAACCAAGGAAGTAGGGAAACTGGGAGTGGGAAAGGGTGGCCATGATAATATAACACAGGGTGACCATGATGGAGGATAAATTAACAGAGCTGCTTGCTATGATGGAAAAGATCAGAGTTCTAAACAGACAATGAGCAATCTGCAGATAAGTTGGAAAAAAGAACAGTAGAAAGTAAGGGCAGACTTCTCAAGAGCGGCCAGCTTCCTCAGACCACAAAAATATCTTGAAGTCTGGGATTTTGGCAGTGGTGAATGAAGTCCTCTTCCACAATTTTCATCAGCAGATGCAGCAAGGTGGGAACTTCAGAAGGAAACTTCATTTCTGGATAGTTGGTATTTCACTGTTGCCAAATGTAACGTGCAAAGAGAAACTGACCCCCCCCCCCCCCAACTACTTGATTAATGTTACTCATCATAATCTTTTCCCTGCCTGTCACCCAGACTCTCATCTACAGAACAGGATTTAAAATATTACATTCAAACTCCACCTTGCAATTTCAGTTTTGAAACACAGACCTGCTTGGGCAGGTTCCCTACTGGAAGCTGCAGTCTGCCTAGTAGCCTGAGGTGCAGAATTGTTAGAAGGTGGCTGTGGCTCCAGATTTGCTGAGGTCAGGCCTGTGCACGCTCATTTGACAATGTAAATTTGATCAAGGTCAGACATGGTGTAATTTGGTGTCTATCAAAATCACTGTGCGCTTCACGTTTATCCCAGTGAAAACAAATGCTGTCTGCCATGAGCAGAGACTACTCTGTCAGTCTCCTTCAGTATTTTTCACGATTGTTTTCCTTCAGCAGAGTTTCTACCTTTGAAAACTGTTCAATCAGCAGAGCTTATACTGGCTCAGCCCTTAGTGGCCACAGCATTTATTTTCCAAACCTGATGGAAAGTGTTGCAAAGCTAGATTTACTAATGCATGGCTGAAACAGAAAGCCTTACAAGAGGAGTAGGAAATGCTCCTATGGTACTCTACCTTAAAAAGGAAGGTGAGGGTGATGTGGAGCACTATCAGGACTGCTTCGCTGACTTTTTTAAAGGCTTTTTGAAAGGAGTCTCATATTTAAATTGTACAATTTACCAACACTGGAACAACAAGATTTGAAACTAAAGAACAAATAATAAACATCTGCTAAAATAAAGCTGCTTATGCTGTTCCCTAGGAACTGTTCGATCTTTACAGCTGTAATACACAATGGCAGATTCACAGAGTTCCCATTATGAAGGTTTACTATTGTAGGACTTCTACAGCTTATCTGTCATTAAACTACAACTGTATTTTATTGATCCAAATAGTCTGCCTTCCTCAAGGCAATGAAGATGATGATTTTGTTCACACAAAACTTTACTTTCTCTGCTACTGACCACTTCTGACAATTTTTAGAGGCCTCAAAGAGTTCATGCTCTTTGTTGTTACTTTCATTGCTTTGCCACTACAATGTATGCATTTTGCCTCTGCTACTATTTACATCTGAGTGTAATTGGAGTTCTTATCTGAGCTATTATCTGACTTGAAAATCCTGTCTCTAAGATGAACTTTTCAGCACTTGAGAGCCTCTGCATCCTGCAGAAGATCCTCCTTTTCATCTTGCATAAGTTTGTTTAGAGCCATGTTGAGTTTACAGTAGATCAGTTTCCTTTTAGAAAGCTGACCTTAAATTATTCAGGCCTGCTTGGCTGAAACTTTATGCCCAACTTGCCTGCTTAGCTGAAACTACTTTGTGCAACAGCTTAGTCTTCTTTATTACAGAAAAACAATTCTTCCTACATGCCAACCTGGCACTGAGGCTTCCGTGAAGGAACCCTGAAGTGCTTGAACACTTCCTCTCCTCAGGGGATCCAGGGCTCCTATTCTGAATTATTTTCAATATGATCATTTGCCTTTCAAAGAAAAGTTTAAAACAAATCTAGGACTTCAAGAGACTTCCAGCATTTTCTCTTCTGCTGCATTCATACCAGTTTAAATATGTCAAGCTTTCATATATTAGCATAAATTAACTTCAGCAGAGGTATGGGTTAAAAATTGCAGCCCTTTATATCTCAGATCCACCCTACAAAAAGGTATGAATTAACAAAAATCTACATTAATAATAAAGGTGTTAATTGTTACAACCCATGCAGCACAAAGCCTCATCATGCTAAGTGGTATGCAAAACAACCTGCTGACTAATTTACAGTTTAAATAATTTCCTTCTTTCTTATAAAACTTGTCACTGAGCACAGATTATCCTAAAATAATCTTCCAAGTGTTTCCAGTCCTTGGCACATCTGAAACATTTTCTTAGGTGATATGAAAAGGAACATTAGCTGTGGATTTGTGTCATACGGAATTGTTTCATTTTATAAAGCTGAATATTCAAATTGTGTGAAGGCACTTATCTTTCTTTATGATTATTCTTTGGTTTTCACCATGGAACTGACATCCTGACAAATTTTAAACTTTATCTCCTGTTTCTTATATGTCTTAACCAGGTTCTCATCCTAAGCTGACAATGAAGGTGAAATACAGAAAACATCAGTGATTTCTGAAGGCAAATAATGTTTGCTATGTGGCTATGTTCTGGACAAGCTTTAGGAAACACTGCCAAAACCCCTCTGAAACGCAACACGAGTTGTGCTCCTACATTTAATTGCTCATTTAATGCAACTAAAATAAGCAGCCATGGCAAAGTGCAAGTAGAGACAAATCTGCTGGCAGGATTAGTTTCCTAGGAATAAGTGCTTTAACATAAAGATCAAAGCAACTTTTGTCTTATTTTTCCTTAGGTTGGAGTTATTTTAAACTTAAATGAAAATATTAGGAACTACATCGGCATCAAGAAGTTTTTCTGAGTTTATAGCCATCTTTAGAACAGCTAAACAGACCGCGGTTGGGGCCATTAACGTGAGGGAATACTGACATCAGGTGGACCACCACGTTAATCGCACGCACGTCTCAATTTTTTCTGTGGCAACTTCTATAGAATGGGCAAGCGCCTCCTGCTGTGCATTCCGCCTGTCCCAAACGAAACCTGCACCTCTTGCCAGGACATGGCAGCCTTTCAAGCAATGTGGATTTGGTTATTTGGCCTAGAACGACACAACACACCCGACACTTTGTGTTACATCTTGAGCATGTTGCAGTTGCAGTAAGAAAAATGAGTTTGTCTAATAGTACCTGCCCACATCAGACTCAGCAATTTGATGTGAGAGGATGTAGAACTGATATGGGAACTAATCTACAGTTTGGGCAGAGACGGATCACATCTACAGCTACACTGGTCTGAGAGGATGAGCACTATTTTACACATGTAGATTTTCCCAAAATACGTTCCCTGTTTGCAAATGGTATGATTGGCTCAGTATCTCCTTCCTCCCTTCCACTGTAACTGCAGCACTGACAGAAGAGAGGAGGAGACCTGGGACTGTTTAGCCTGAGGAAGAGACAGCTCAAAGGATCAGTGGGATTGCATCTGTCTGTCTTAGTATTTGAGGGGAGACAGTAAAGACAATGGAGCCAGGCTCTTCTCAATGGTATCCAGTGAAAGCCCACCACCACCCCCGCAGCCAAAACCCACTCACCCAACAGAAGCAACCTCTATATTAGTCTAACTTCTTTAAGGAAAAAAATACGACACAATATTCCCCTGTAATTTCCTATATTTAAGCTACTTCTAAAAGAGACTAAAATAACATTGATTTTACCAGAAATCCCAGCCAGTTTGATAACAATTAGCGCGTACTCCTCAGGTTGGAATTCCCCAAAATTGGTACAGAAGCAGTCCTTCTAGTACAAAGGTGACTTTTATGGCATGATTTTAACAGTATTTTCCCATAAATATTTCACCTGAGTGATTTCCATCTGTAATGTATTTGGGAACCTCTGCAGTTACATAAGAGATTTTACTAACAGATTTAAAAAAGCAGTTAACGGTGAAATCCTTATCCTTAGGATTTTCACCATCAATAAATAATAAGACTATTTTTTTTTCTATAAAAAAAAAAATGAGTATCAGAAAGTAGTGCTTGCATATCCCAACCACTCCTTCCTATTTGTTTCCCCTTAAGCAGACACATTTTGCACACTCAGGTTTGACTTATGTCACATAACATACTCCACCATTTTCTGTGAGCAAAACTTTCAGTTACTACAAAGTTCTGGGCAGCTGCTTATTTTTGATGTAAGAACTTTGAATTTCAATACAATGATCTAGAATCAAGTGCTCTGGGGAGTTACTGCACACACACACTGAGGCAGCCGAACCCCTGAAACGATTTGCCATTAAGCAAAATGGGAATTCAGCACTAAGACCCCACAAAGTTTAGATCCAGTCTTGCATTTTCTGTCTCCTTTCTTCTCCCCCAGTAATTCACACGGGAGGATGGGGTGGGGGATAAGAAAAGTACCTTAGGTTACTTAAGTAACTTAAGTTAGCTTGACTAACTACTTCCTTGCCAGGAGAGTCTGACAAGGCTGAGAGGCTGACAAAACCTTCCTCGGTTTCTTGCTGTAAAAGCCTTGTCTCTGGAAGAATAAAATGTTGGCTGTTTTGAAGTACAAAACTTCTCTGCTGAAACAGAATCTCACCAGCTTGCTGTGCTTCTTTTTCTTATACTTTAAAAAGCATTACTTTTTCCTTTTTAGTCTTACTAGCTTACTGCATGTGAGTACAGTTCAAATTTAACCATCATGTAACTACTTCTGACAACC
>JAVHNF010048870.1:9379-21938 GCA_034783455.1 Micropsitta finschii
CCTGGGACTAGTTACTTACAAGGAGAGGTACCTCCTTGATGGGTCTTGTATATACCTGTGTCATATTTGGCTGATAATGAACTGTCTGTTCCTTCTGCCTTCAACTAGCAATGGGGCAGTATAATTTGGAGTCCCAGCTGGTGATGAGCTGTTGCAAAGATCAGGCATAATTTCCAGTCTTCTGCTTTGTTTCTCGTTAGTCAGGCCATTCGCTTCTCTGCTTAAGCATTTTTTTGTGCAGCTTGATGTAGTTCTGAGAAGCTGGCATGGAAATCTGATGGTTTTTTTCCATGTCCTCTAGTTTTGCTGAACCTTGCAAGTGAGAGCTGTTAAACATCTCCTGTTGTTCTTTGTTTTGGAAGCAAATCTTCCCACTGTGTCAGCCTCAGTCAGTAATTTTATATGTATTTTTCATCTTTTTTAATTGTCTAAAATGCCATTCTCGCTTGGCTGCCTTGTGTTTGCCTTAGTTTGTGAGCAGCCAGCTCTCTGCATTTTCTTACTCATATGGAGTATCCCAATCTGTAGGAGGTTCTGGCTAGAAAACATGCAGGTTCCTTGACAGTCAACAGCAGTGGTGTTGAGAGTTGGAAGCCTTCTGAGTTGTGTTTATCAGTCCAGCCTGGTCGCTTGACAAACTCTGGGCAAAAGCTGTCCAGCCAAAGGCCCAGAGTTGCAGGACATTGATGAATTCATATGAAAATCCATCCCCAATTCTAAGGGAAGGGATGGCATCTGCGATTATGCTCACGTGGCTCTGCCAGCTTGAAGTGGTTAAATCTCAGTGACTGTGTCTCTTCCAGCTCTAGCTAAAACTGATTCTAATGAAGGTGTTCACTAAGTGCATACCAAACGGTGGCACAGATTGGGCTTACAAGTGCTTTTGGCTTGAGTCAGTGCCAAGTGTATCTTCACTCGGGGACAGTGCTGAAACTGGAAGGATTAAAGGCACCAAGAAAGAACCATAGCATCTGTTACAGATCAATGTTTCATGGTTTTTTAACATGTCATCTGCAGCAGGGAGCAAAAGCTGTGACTTCAGACTAAATCAAGTCACAAGTCTGCATTTCTACTACTCTTGGATGTGATACAAGTCGTACAGAAAATGTGTCGCAGAGCCTGAGTCTCTTAATTCTCATCTGGGGAGCAGCAGAAGCAGGGGTGAAAAAGATGAAATCTCAGGAGACAGAGTGGTAGAACTTCAGTCCTACAACCTTGTTTTCAAAGGCAGTCAGGGAGCTGTTTTATCTGCTGAAAGAAACCTTTCACAGAAGCTAGTAAGCTTGGTGTAAATGGGCCTGTAGGGGAAACTGAGGAAAGAAAGGGGTATATACCTACATTGTACCACTACAGGTGCAAAAGGAGTAACAGTGTTCTGCTCTTACACTGCATAATTAAGCAGGGAGATACTGGGAAAGATTTTATCCTGCATGTTGCAAAGAAGACTTATACTTCGGTTGAGCTGGAGAGAACATGAGGGACTCTCACTTGTGTTTGGGACAACATGGTAGAAGATGAAAGCTGGAAGAGGTGACAGGCAAACACGAGTGACAAAGTAAGGAAACTTAACTGCACTGAGGAATTGATGAAGAGGTGACTTAAATCCAGATCTTTTACGAAGTACATTCCAGTAGGTAGTGAGCTACAGTATAACAATTTCAGATGTAACAAGAACCTCATGCACAAACTTGCCCAGTGTACCCGGTGTTTTGTGAACGTGAATTTTATTGAACCTAACCAGGGAAACCAGATGAAAGGAAACAAATACCTTGTGGTATTATTACAAACTGTGTAAAGAGGAGGATAAGCTCAAGAGCTGAAGGTACAGAATTGTTTGAGCGAATGTGCTCGGTGCTGTTCATAGATGTGCTTGTCTGAATCTATGCACACCTTACAACCCTGGTGGCTTTACCTTCTTCTTCTTCCTGTTGACTTTAGGGAGAGGGGACATGGAACAGAACGAGTCGGATAATCGTCGGATCATTCGCTATCCAGACAGCCACCAGCTCTTTGTTGGGAACTTGCCACATGATATCGATGAGAGTGAACTGAAGGAGTTCTTCATGAGTAAGTGACAATTTCAGCTGCAGAGACTAAGCAGAAAAACTGTGTTGAGAAGCCATGTAATGTTCACCTAGGGCCAGCCGGGGAACTTCTGCATGCTGTGACGCTGCAGGTGTTGTCTAGAACAAATGGAGGAGGGGTGGTAGAGGTGGCACTGTGGATTTTGATAGTGTGGCTTTTCCCTTGTGTCTTCCCAGGCTTTGGAAATGTGGTTGAACTTCGCATCAATACTAAAGGAGTGGGAGGAAAACTGCCCAATTTTGGTTTTGTGGTATTTGACGATTCTGAGCCGGTCCAGCGAATTTTAGTTGCAAAAGTAAGTACTGGCATTGAGTAGCCTCCAAAGGATGGATTCTGTGATTCTGAGTGTCCTGAACCCTAAATGGTGTGAGCTGTCCAGTTTGCCTTGCTGTTGTTTGTGGCATTCAGACAGTTGTAAGACAAACATAGTTTTGTCATAGTCATTCTGTCAGGAGCAGTCTGGAGCTTACAGTAGCATTCCTCGCATAGAGACACCATGTGGAGCTCAGCGCTTACTTTTAGAGATCCTTTTAAGCTGAAAGTTGAGTATGTAACCTTTTGAAGGGCAGCCCATGGGTCTCTGAAGTCTGCATCCTGGGACTGGGCAAGAGGAGCAGGGTGATTTGCGGTTGTGACTTGAGGAACTGGAGAGGAGAAAGCAGTGGTGTGCGTTTCTAGAGGGTGGAACCAAGGCTTGGTTGAACAATTCTTCAGGAGCTTTAGCTGAGGTGAATAGGCTAAAGTGGGCAGTGAAGAGGCTGAAGATATCGCTGCCCTTACTGGAGGAAGACAGTTCATTCTTTGCGTGTCAAATGAATTTAGAAATGCCGTTCCCTTTACTGTAGGGGCTAAGTTCCCTTTACTTTTACTGGGGCTAAGGTTGTGTGGTGCAGGGAACAAATTGGTGTCTTTTGCATGTAAATAAAGGTAGGCTGAGAGCACAGTGTTTTCATATGCCTTGTGTAAGCAGCCTCTGTGGGATGGGGACTAACTATTGATGTGCCTTTCCCTATAAGCCTATTATGTTCCGGGGTGAGGTGCGCTTGAACGTAGAAGAGAAAAAAACAAGAGCTGCTCGTGAGCGAGAGACCCGAGGAGGCGACGACCGTAGGGATATTCGGCGCAATGATAGAGGCCCCGGGGGTCCCCGTGGAATAGTGGGTGGTGGCATGATGCGGGACCGCGACGGAAGAGGACCCCCTCCGAGAGGCGGCATGGCGCAGAAGCTGGGCTCTGGACGAGGCAGCGGGCAGGTGGGACGCTCGCTGGCCGTGGATCGAGCTGGGAGTCAGTAATGCGCCCTTTTGTTTGCTTCCTTGTTTCTGTTTCCTGGTACTGTAGGGCAGGATGGCTTCGGTTGAAAAGGAGACGCTGTCCCAGGATGAACTCCGGAAAAGGCTCTATCAGACTTTTAAGAACCGAGGTGTACTGGACACACTAAAGGTGTGCTTTATTCTCAGCAGGTGCTGCCTGTGATTCACTGTACTGCTTAACATTAAAAGCAGTAAAAGTCATGCTAAATAAATGTGTTTCACCCTCTCCCCAAATGTATTCTTTTTGTCACAGCTTAATTTGTGATCAGCTTTTTTTTTGTGGGGGTTAGGCCGGGTCTTTTTCAGAGGGATTAAAGGACTATATCAGGTCTTTGAATTTTCATGCTTGACGAAAAAAGCAAGAAAGAGAGGACTAAATGAAAATACAGGATTGGAAAGGATTTCATAGGGCACATAGTCTATTATCTACTGTAAGTAAGCACACTATAGGAATTTTTCCCCTAAAATACTACAGTTTTGTTTTAAAACTATTTGAGTCATAGAATCATTTGAGCTGATTTCTTCCTGTCTGCTTATTCAGGAGAATATCTTAGACTATGGTTGTGCTCAAGAGTGAAGCTTTGTTCTGGTTTGGAGCCTGGGTTTATTTATGGTTGCTCTGGCCTTTAGATTGTGCTGAAAGTATCCTTCAGTTTACATAGCTCTTACTCTTCTTGATGATTTATAGGCAGCAGTCACAGCTTCAGGATTCCGTTCTACAGTGCTAAGCAAGTTGAGGGGCAGTAGTCTCATTGCTGGTTACCCCAGCAGTCCTCTGCATTACTTCAAAGTCTTTCACCCTTGTTTTAAAGGAATTATATTGTCATTGTTGTGAGCTTTCCAGACAGAGTTTAAAATGATGTTAATTTTTTCTTGTTTTTGTGAGAGTCTGTGAAAGGCTGTATATATCTCTTCTTGAAGCATGTTGCATTTAGAGTATTTGTCATTATTTGATTGTTACGACCACATTTCGCTTTTTTTGAAACAAGAAATCCCTTGTGTTGCAGCAGAAATTTGTATCAGGCTTTAAATGCTGAAACGTACTTCATGCAATTTCAGTTTTTTGCTAGTCTTTAAAAATCATCTGACTTTTTTTTAAGTCTTGATCTTCTGTACTTCTGTATGCATCTTTATGTCACCAGCAAAATTTTAGCTCCTGCTTTTTATGTCAAATTCATTAAAGTTAAAAAAAAATAAATCTATATTTTAAGATTGTCATTGATAATCTTATGGCCAATAATTCTCTTTTTCAGGGCAACTTGTTTTTCCCTCAGTGATTTCCATACAAAGCTTGCAGTTCTTGAACCATTTCCTGTCTTGTTTGACTTAACTAGTCTGTCAGGTGGCAAGCTGTTTATGTCTGTTTTGCTGCTTCATTTTCCTTGTATAGAAGAGTATATGGTTTTAGTTTTTTTGAGCTGAAGGCTTAATACAGTTATGGATTCTTACTGATTTCTTAGGGATTCTTATGGATTACATCTTCTAATGAAAATGCTCTCAAATTTCTTGCGGTTTTATCTGTCTGTCTGTGCCGGTAAGAGGCAGGGTGGATCTGGAGCTGTAGGTATGCCGAATGGCCAACATGTAAACAACTGATTTATGCCTTCCTTTCCCATAGTAGGGATGGTGATTTAGCCGTATGTTTTCTACCTGTGCTTTGTCCCGAGATGTGAAAGATATTGCTGGTCTCAGTTGTTTTTGAGACAATATCATCTCTAAGTTGACTGAAACTGGACAAGTTCAGAAATTAATAACGAAAATATTTTTCAGTTGCCTTAATTTCTGTTGTCAGCCTAATTTCTGTAGAAAGCCATGCTAGAATATCAGGCTGGTCTGATGATTTAGATTTAAGTTTTGGTAAGCATCTTGTCCTGTTTTTGTAAGACGCTACTTCTTTAATCATCTTTGTCACTGTTGCGTACCTGCTGTTGAAAGCTTAAAGCACTGTTTTTGTTGTAATCTTCTAGTACACAAAACAGTTTCTGTGATTATATAATAAAAATCATGCATCTTCCTTTCGTAGGAGGGAGATTCTGATTCCTTATTACTTTTTTTGTTCTATTCTAATTTTATAGAATACAAATAATGAATAGAAAATGCTATTTAATTATTATTAGTGCCTGTAGGGTTTTTAAACTAGTACTCTTGCTTCCCTGTAAGATTTGTGTTAAAGACATTGAATTTCCTGTTTATTTTCCCATCTGCTTTTATGTTGGTATTGACAGCTTCCCAGTATGAGACTCAGAATAAGACTAGTGAGTTTTCCAGGTACACCTGAAATTGAGCCCACCTCAGGCAGGCTTTATTTAAGCCAGTGAGAAGGAGAACAGGAAGGCAGTGATTGATCTAAAACTGAAGCTGGGGGTACTAGAGTGGAGGTTGTGTGAGTTCTTGACAGAACAATACTTCTTTTCAGTTCTATGTTTGATACACTGTGAGGGAAAGTCAAACTTCACTGTAGCCACCACTGGAGTGTTTTGAAGAAAGGCAAAGTGTTCCAAGCACTATTCTGCATTTTGCCAATGCTGGTCTGCCAATTTCTGTCACATAGGTTGTAATGTAACTTGTACAGGTAATATGAGACTCACTCATACTTCGAATTTTGAAAAGTAAAAACTCATTAAATAACATGTAAACTGAGATTATAATGTCTTTTCTGTATCAGACACAGCTCCGAAACCAGCTAATCCATGAACTAATGCACCCAATTTTAAGTGGAGAACTTCAGCCACAGGCTGTTCCAAGTGAAGGGAGTTCACTTTTGATCACAGCTTCTAACAGTTTGGTAGCAGATCATCTACAGAGATGTGGCTATGAGTATTCACTTTCTGTTTTCTTTCCAGAAAGTGGATTAGAAAAGAAGAAGGTAAGTTCAGTAATTTACTTCTTCTAAGACTTCTGTGGGCTTTGCTTTCTGGGGGTTGTCATATTCCAGCAAAATTTAAAAAAAAAAAATCAATAAAAAAAAATCCCTTTTTATGATAGTGAAATGCAAACACAAGTACAGCTTCTGATCATCTCCATAAGGGATTTCTTTTTTCATAAATGCTGGCAATAAGCTAATGATGTCTCTGGAGAGAGACAGCGCAAGCCTCTTAAAATTGCACTTGCTTCATCCATAGCCACAGTCTGACATGACTGTGAGACTGTGTGACAGAGCTCTTGAGAAACTGATCCCTACTAAGGCTTACCTCTTCTTTGGCCATTCAGTTCCCTGAAAATGTGGTTCATGGTCAGTTTAAGCTGTTTTGCCTAGAATCTGTGGCTGAAAAGTACAGTCCCTGTTTCTCCTCTGATGGGGTGAAGCTGTTTCTGACTGAAAATTAATTTTTTGACCTGGTGAGTGATTAGTGAGCTCATCTGACTGGTGTGATAAATCAAGAAAAGGGGCAAGAAGAGTAGCAAAAGCATGTATTCAGGGTGAGGAGGAAACTAAACTATCTCTTTTCACAGCTTCAGTTGATCATGTATCTACATGCTGACTGCTGTATGTCTTGGGTAGTGGAAATAAGTAAATGAAGTGCCAGAACATCAGGCCACTGAAAATTGTTTTACAAGATGATAAATAGATCTTTCTTGAATGGAAAACATTCTACAAATACAAAATAATGCCTATTACATAGTTGAAATTATTTTAAATCAGTTAACCTTTTATAAATTACCCTCTCCTCCTTCTCTCCCCCTTCCCCCCCAAAGCTGTGGACTGAGCAAGATCTTCTCCAATTTATGAGGATCAATCCAAAGTCCAGTCTTTACAAATCACTGGTAAAGTTATTTTAATTTTGAAAATAAGCTTAAATTACATCAGTGATGAAATAGACTGTCTAAAACATCTTTTATTTTTTACAGACTTCAGAAACTCGGAAGGAGAATAAAGGTACAAGATGTTTATACATGATGTAGACAAGGATAATTGTATCAGCTTCCTTTTTATTAAGATGCAAGCAATAGAAATTCAGATTTCTTGAGTGTATGTTGCTATGGAATAATGTGGATTCAGTCAGATTTTGAAACTTGCAGTACACCAGGATGATGAATATTATATTTCAGGATTATCCAACTGCTATTTGTGGTGTGAATTAAATCTTAACATTCACCTACAAAATAGATGACTTGAGCAGATATATGAAAAACGTCTGTAATCAGATATGAAATATAATGCTCTTGAAGCTCTTCTCACTAACTTTGGCAAACTCAGACTTTGGGTTGTGTTTGTAGCTGGTTGTATTAGCTTGCTAATGTACTTCAAAAGCTAGTTAAAGATTTAATTTACTTTGCATTGTTTTATATAAGAAATAATTCTTATGTTTGTATGATGAAATCTAGCTATATTGTATAGCCTAAGGTATCTTGAGCTTCAGAAACCCTGTTACATAGTGACCTCATAATTAAAGTCGTAAAAAGCTGCTCTCTTAGATGACCTCGGAAATCAGAGACAGAGACATTGAGTGAAGGGAAAAGTTGGAAAAGGACAACTTTTACAGGGTGAGGTGGACTGGATTATGCTTAGAACAAATCTTAAGATCTTACTAGTATTGCTTTTTACTTAAATACTTGGTTCTTTCCATAAATTGAATAGGTTTGCTTGTACAATTATGATGGTTTCATTAATTACAGTCTCAAATTCAGTTTTGGTATGAAATGAGGCCTAACTAATGTATTGGATCTTGACAGGTTTTCTTATGCAGATTTTAATTGGGCTTACAGAGCATCATCTAAACAAGGAAACTCATGACACAGAAACTCAGACAAACTCAGTGCCTCCTTACAGAGAATCTCTTGGTAAGTTTTAGTACAACTCTGTACACAAGTTTCCCCAGATATTTCATATTGATAAATGGTACTGATTTATAAATTCTGTTAATTATGTTCATTCATCGCATACTCAAATGCAGCCTGAATTATCAGTAAAAGTCATACCTTTCACTAATATGTTGATTTTCTAACCTTTCTTAAAATAAGGCCAAAGTCCTGTAACAATTACTATTTTTTTGATCACTCAAATGTTTTCTTAGGCATTTACCTAACACTTGTAATGACTTAGATTATAAGTGTTTTGTGCTGCATTATGTTCTGAAAAACATAATTGCAAATGAGTGTTTTGCTTCTCTTCCTACAGTAGTGTTTCAGTGACAGGCATATATTGGGAGTTCTTGCATATTGCATGCTATTAGGATATATATGCATGCTTATTAGTAATAAAAACCACCTTGATGTTGCATGCAGAAGAAAATTCTTGTCCATCCATGATAAAGAGAATGACTACGTAATAATACCACACATAGTACCTACCCAGCTAAGTGCCTCCTCTAATATATGTGTTTTGTGGCACAAAGCTGATAAATGGTATTTCTTTGCTGCCTCTCTTTCAGTACCACACAGGTTTGTCTTTCTATGACAATACTATTTAGGTAAACTAAGGAACTTCCTACGGAGACAGGTTCCTACAGTCTTTGTCAAGATAACTGTGGTGTCTTAAGTTACGATGGATATATTGCTCTTTTTATAGCTGAGAAGCTTCAGCTGATTGATGAAGAGTTTGCAGACTCTTATCCCTGGCATCAGAAATACGAATCTTTAGAAGCTAAACTTCATGAATATAGAAAAGAAATAGAGAAGCAGTTTCAAGCAGAAATGTGTCAAAAGGTATAACTCTGGTCATTGAATTTGAGAGAAACATTTGTTAATTTTGACTTTGCACATTACGAAGTGTTAATGCATAATGTAAATCGAAAGAAGAAATCTAATAGTGAGTTACAGCAAACCCAAAAGGCTAAGTTAATCCAATATCAATTGTTATTTTGATGACATTGGATGTGTGTATTTTGCATTCTTTTTTTGTTTTTGAATGTGCACGGAATGTTAAGCTTTTTGTTCTGATGTTAATTTGTAACACAACTTCTTATTTTGATTGTTATAATTTGGTAAATTATATTTGCTCTTCGATAATTTTGATTTATAGAGAAATGTTTACTCTACTTAGTTATACTATTAATTTTCCTTCCCAGTTAAGATGTTGAAGCTTGAATTTCAGTGTAATGCATAGCAACTGAGAGGCGTGAATTGCTGCTGTGTAGCTTGATAGTTCATTTTTAATAGTGATGAGAATTTACATACTATTTCAAAACATTACAGAGAAACACTAAAATCATAACAGACAATATTACGAATTCTGGTTTTTTTTTTTATTTATGAAATTCAAGACAGCTCTTTTAGAGAATTTCTCTTTATTTTGTTAATAAAATTAATTCCTTTGCCACATAAGTCCTCAATAATCCTTATGTCTGAAAAATGGAGCAGAAGAATATATTGCAGTTAATTTAAATATGGATTTTTTTTTCCTCTTAAATTTCTGTCAAGATAAAAACTTTATTTGCCTAGAAAAGAATTAAATTAACTGTAGTTCATTCAAATGTGGTATTTTTTACCAGTGATTTGTGTCAACATTAATAGTTTATTTCGATATAGAACTGATACTCTGATAGTAAGTTACAGTTCTAGATACACTTTTAAAGGCATTCATCTGCAACTGTTTGATGAAATCAGCTGAGTCATATTTATTCAGCTAGACTAGTAGAATGATGGGCAGTTAAAATTGCCGGAAACTTCCTGTTCCCTTTGGTCTTTATTCCACAACTGGCACTGACTTTTCAGCATGTAAAACATATTAATTTGTGTGTCATTAAGTTTGTCTCTGTTTAAGCAAAATAGTTGAAACAAAGGAGATTGGAATCTTAACCAGTTATAAATAATTTCTAAATTCAGTTGTCTTCACACAGATTTCTTAGCAGCATGATGTGAATTACTGTAACACATTTCTAAACTTGTTTGTCCGTACAAGTGATACTGTACTGTCTCACCATTTGTTTTTTTCACAAATTTTATGCTCACAGATAAGGCATTCTTACTGTGCTTTTTCGTCTCTTTAACCTTGTTTTCTTCGGTCTCATAAGTTTTCTGTCATTCTCTTTTTATTCTTTTGTTCTTTTTTCTCATCTTTTTATCTTGTATGTTTGCTTTCCATTTTCTTGCAGTTTTTTATTATAATTCTTAATAAACACTTTTTTTTCTTGCACATACTACACTTCACACATTGTACGGACACATGTTCCTTACAGTTCTTCTGTGTAGTTGCCAGATGCATGTTTTCCTGTTAGTATGCATTTACTTTTTTTTTTTCTGTTGTGCTAAAAAGTCTTTTAATGAGGTCTTCTGTTTCTGTAACCCAGTTTGAGTTCTGCACATATTTTGATACGTGTTCGGAAATTCTTTTGTGTCCAGATGAATTTCTGTTGTTCCTGAGCGATTTGCTTCTCCCATTTCTTGCATAATCAGTCAGAAGTGGTTCTTTGGAAAAGGGCAAGAATAGAGAGTGTCAGAGGAGGAATTAAAGAGTGTGGTATTGCCTTAATTGCAAGCAGAGACCAGTCCTGCAGTCTGTTTTTCTTCATAGGTCTGTGTTCTGCTGTTGTCTAAAGCTGTTAGTTTTGTGTAAGATTTGCTTTGGGATTCCAGATAAATGCATGAAAAGTATGTGATACATGCAGATAGTATTTGCTGCTAAGATATTTTTATCACAGTAATTTATTTTCATTGAATTATCATTTCGTAGTAAGACTTTCAAGGTGAAATTTAGAATTGTCTGAGGAGGGATTGTCTTTGTCAATTTGAAGATGGCCCTACTTAACCCTGTCTTCCTCTTTACGTAAAAGCTAGAACATTTTAAAGAAGTTGAAATAGCAAAGATTAAGATGGAGGAGAAAGCACAGACCCAGAAAGAAATCTCTGAGTTGCGTCATGAGCTAGAGAGAGCACATCAAGCAAAGGCTGAAGCCTTGATTTCTCGTGAAAAGAATGCTATTGAGAGGCTTCAAAAGCAGCAAGAGGTAAAGTTCCAAATATTTTTTTCTTAATCTAGTACAAAATGATTCAGGAAGTTGCTTAACCGGTCCTTTTATCTTTGGGAGATTTACCTTCAGATCTTAATTGCCTTATTAGTGAAAGCTTTGAATTTACTTATACTCTCATAATTAGGGGAATGTATTTAGCAACTGCAAGAATGAGTGTAGGCTGGGAAAGGAACAGTTCTGCAAGTTAATATTGAAGGATTTAAATGTAATAAATACTTTTAAATCTGTTTTAATAAGTTGAATGTTGCTTTCAGTTGTACTATAAATTCTTTTATCTCAGAAGAACACTAAACTAAATGGAATATGTAGACTGTATGGTATGCATATGCCATTTCTTTGTGTCATTATATGTTGTATATTATTAGTAGCCTCTGTCTTTACTATAAACTGTGATCTCATTTTGGTTTTTGAACACTTTTTGTTAATGAGTTCCTCTTTCGGGCTGTTAACTCTTGGTGTTTTGCCAGAGCAGTAACTGTTACTGCAGCACACAATAATTCGTATATAGTTCTAAATGTTTTCTCCCAATTTCTATTACTTTTCAGTTTTTAGAGGAATAATTTAATTGCTGTTCTGTTTCCTGTTTGCCTAGCCATTCCCCTGCTCTCAGCAGTAGACCTCTCTATGCAAATTATAGCTATCTGCAACTGCTAACCACATTTTTGCTCTGTTGTGGTGCTGTGTTTTTTTTTGTTTGGTTTTGGTTTTGCTTTGGGTTTCCCCCTCCATGGGAGCATGGTATTAGTTAGCAAAGCAATCATGCAGGTCTCTCTCTGTATATTATTATCTGTGTAGGTGGTGTCTACCTTTGCCCTCCTTCCAGTCTGAAAATTAAACATCTTATCACTATTATATGAATTGTTTTTATGGTTATGTCCTTGGAACTTTACAAGAAGACTGCCTGTTTTATGCTGTCAGTCTTCTTCTGTGAGCATGAAAATTAATTCAATAATTAAAACAAAAGAAAGGATTACTAGGTCAATGTATTTCTCTAGTACTGTGTATGAATATCTGGTTGGTCTTGTTGGTGCAACTCACTTCATTTACCTGGAGACTCTTAACAGGGACCAGGAGCTCTACTGAGCCGAAGTATATTTAAACTAAAGGTAGAAAGTCATTTAACCCTTTACTAAGATAACTTTAAGCCCAGGCAGTATGTCTTGACAAACTGCTCTATTTTTGCACCAGGAGCAGCAGCTAAGTCTTTCAGCATTGTCAAATGCCTATGGCTGCAAACTTGATATGACCACC